>PVIR01021444.1:0-29397 GCA_004026965.1 Petromus typicus
CAGTTTTGAGACCCAAATGCTAGGATATATGCTTGCACACTGTCCACAGCACTGGGTGAGGCAGTAGCATCCCAGATACACTTGGTATCTGAGACTTACTGGATATCTTGAAAATATAGGGGAGAAGGTATTACTGTCCTTTCCTTCATTAAATACACTAATCTGTCTGTATATATGATGCAGACTCATGCTAGAATAGTGGAATACCCCGATACTCATTAATTTGTTTTTATTTGTTTTGCTAGAGGGAGAATCCAGGCGCTAGGCAAGCTCTCTTACTTCTGAGCTACAACTCATCTTCTCTCTCTCTCTCTCTCTCTCTCTCTCCTCCCTTCCCTCTCTGTCTCTATCTTTCCCTCTTTTTCTCTCTGCCTTTCTTTATGTCTCTCTATTTTTTTCAGCGATAGGAATTGAATTCAGTACCTTCCACTAAACTACATCCTTACCGCTCCCCCTTTATTTTTATTATGAAACAGGTTCTTGCTAAATTGCCTGGGCTGGTCTTACATTGAAGTTCCTCCTACCTCAGGCTCCTGTGTAGCTGGAATTAAAGGCATGTACCATCGTGCCTCTTTGCACACCTTTCATCCTCTCTCACTATTTCAGTAACTTTGCTTTTCCTATTGTGTGTCTGTCTTTTTGCATCATTAATTTTTCCCACTCTTCATTTTCAGTAGTACAGAGACCTGCTCTATTTCCTAACTTCAAAAAAAGTTTTCCAGGAGTCCACATTCATATGACTTCTTGATCTTTCTCTGATACCCTTCTTAGCAAAAGTGGATGAAACTTAACATGTAGAGGCACTGGGGACAGCTGACTTGACAGCAAGTGTGAGCCACACAGGAGAGAGGCCTGGAATGCTGGTTAAGAGGTTCAGGCTTTATCCTGTGGGAGAAGACCCCATAGAGGAGCAGTGAGGAGCTGCCTGGGGTGGCTGGCCTGGTGGGTGTGCCTCGAGTCCAGATTGGAACCATGTGGGGATCATCTAGACAAGCAGTGACCTGTCGTGACCTTGCTCACTGTGTTTAGAGCCACATCAACAGGTTTCAGAGGAATTTCAGAGTTACAGTCAGTGGACATGTCAGCCCACAACTTGCAGGAGCAAGAGAAAGAGAGGGATTAAAACTGTATTGACAGGGCGTGGCCAGGTAGAAGAAGTAGAGCAGAGGAATTAAATATCATTGCAGTTGTTGAATTCTTAGCAAACATTCAGTGAGGATGTCTCGGAGAGAGACTTGGATTTGTAGATACTGGTAGAAGCCATGGAAATCGATAAACACACCCAGTGAGAATGTGTGGGAACAAAGAAGACCTGGATAGGGAAAAGAATGGTACTGTGTTGCTGTTTTTCCACAAAAATACTTGCAGAGTTCTTGATTGTTTCTGTAGGTTTTTATTTTATTTTTGTTATGTTATGTTAGATTATTTTAATTTTAGATTTGTAGTTCAGATTGGCCCTGAACTCACTATGTAGCCCAGGCTAGCCTCAAACTCATAGCAGTCGTCTTCCCTCTGCCTCCTGAGTGCTGGGATTATGGCATAAGCCCCCACACCCATCTTGGTGGTATGCCAGGCAGACACCAGCATCACTGAGCTGAATCCCCGGCCTTCTGTGGTAATTTAGGAGAGAAAGGTTCAGAGCAGTACGTGCAGTTTGTTTGCATTTGTTTAGGTGGAAAAAAGTCTGTCATGCAGATGGTTGAGTGCACCCATAAATAGAGACACATATAGGGTGTGTGTGGGGGTGTGTGTGTGTTTGGGGGTGTGGGTGCATGTGTTTCCTACAAGTACTCTATTAGTAGAGAAAAATGTGAAATTGATAATCCTGGGCAAGCGTGGTGGCATATGCCTAATGTCAGCACTCGGGAGGCTGAAACAGGAGGATTGCCACTGTGAGGCCAGCCTGGGCTACATAGTGAGTTCAAGACTAGCCAGAACTACATAGAGAGACATGTCTGAAAAAGAAAAAAGAAAAAGAAAAAATTGGTAATCCTGGTTCCTTTAATGTTCTATTATTACTGAGTGCTTGTGGCTAGGCATAATAGGAGATTTGCTTTCACTGTATATTCTTCGGCCTTTTGAACATTGATTCAGAAATGTGTAATAACACTTCAGTGTTTTTTAAGTTTTAGAAGTGGGGGGAAATGGTCCTTATCAAAATGTGATTAATATGAGCAGGTGAAAGAAATGGGATATAGTGCTTAGTGACCTTTCTGAGTCTGCACTGGGGTCAGGTACAGCCTTGGCAGTTGATCAAGTGAAGGTTTTTTTGTTTTGTTTTTTCCTTTGGGTACCAGAGACCAAACTTGTGACCTTGCATTTTCGAGGCAGGCCCTGAAACTACTGAGCTAAATCCTTGGCTTCTGTTCAAGTAAAGCTTTAAAAAGTTCAAGTCCTGTATCTGCTCATGATCATTATTAAGCCCTTCCCCTGAGTACATATGAGATTAAACATCAGTCTGCCTATAAATAAAGCAAACTCTGTTAGATGGTTGGGAACAAAAAATGATGCTGTGCACTTGTGGAAGTTTCATTTACTCTGTCGCATTAATAAACGTATCTGTGAAATGCACCACTGGAATGAAGTAAGGAAGGAAAGAAGGAAAAGGGAAAGCCAGGTGTGGTAGTGCACACGTGTAGTCCCAGTATTTGGGAGGCTGAGGCAGGAAGCTCACCACAAGGGAAAGGCCAGTCCGGGCTACATAATGAGTTCAAGCCAGCCTAAACTACATAGTAGGACTGTCTCAGAAAAAGTACTGAGAAAAAGAAAGGAAGCAGAGAGGGAGGACGCTAGTGGAAAATCAAAGAAGTGATGGCCAAACTGTAAAGACTGCTTATCTCTAGGACTGTGACTAAAGCTTTTCTTTTTCGATAATGGTACTTGTTATTTTATAATAATCAGTATATATTATTTTTATAATTAGAGAAAAGTAATTATGAAAGCAAAGTAAAGTGGTTAAAGAGATCATGGGAGATGGGGAAGATAGGAAGCCAGGGCATTTGGAAGGTAGTTGGAAAGATATTGAAAAACTAAGGGTTAGAGCATAGGCAAAAAAGGTAATCAAAGCTGTAGAAGTGAGCTAGATGTGGTAGTGCACAACTGCAAGGCAAGCGTTCTAGGAGGCTGAAGGAGAAGAATTACAAGTTGAACCCATCATGGACCAATTAAGCATCATAGTAAAACATTGGCTCAAAATTTAAAAAATGGAAAAGGGTCAGGGATATAATTCAACACACACACCCACACACACACATACCATGGAAGTAGTGACAGAAGGAGTTCATGGCTGACTGGAATGAGCCAGATCATAGCTGGTGACAGGATGAGGCACAGACTCTGGCTGGCACTGGGGACCTGACTTTTGGCGCTATACTGTGTTTATCCCTTTGTGAAGGGCACTTCGAGCCTGTAGATGCTCAAATCTGGGCCATCTGTTTACATTCAGGGAGAGACTCCATTGCACACAGCTTGTCGGCACGGCCTGGCCAACCTCACAGCGGAGCTTCTGCAGCAAGGTGCCAACCCAAACCTGCAGACGGAGGAGGCTGTGCCCCTGTCAAAGGCAGCTGGGTCCCTAACCGGCTCCACAGACACTGTCTGTCTGCAGACACCACTGCACATGGCGATTGCCTATAATCATCCAGATGTGGTGTCCGTCATTCTCGAGCAGAAAGGTAAGTATCAGGGAATCCTGGCCAACAGTGTGACTTGTGGACAGCAGCATACAGTAGTTCACCACACAGTTAGTTGGTGTCTACCAGAAGCATTCTTTGAGGTCAAGCTAGATAAGCAGATGCTCTTGACTATCATGCTTTTCTGTGTACACATGGAGGACAGGGTCTGCTCATTTCACCTGTCAGATCAAGCTGTGTGGACATGTGACTGCTCTCTTGTTCATGCTATTTTCTAGGCCATTTTCATACAATTTTTTGTAGTGGAGTTGGGCTTTATGTGAAGAGTGTTTGAAGTTTTTGTTGTTGTTTATTGTTTTTGTTTTGTTCTAAGTTAAAGCCTCACTCACTCTGTAGTTCAGGGTGATCTTGAACTCATAGCGATCCTCTTGGCCTCAATCTAACAAGTCTTGGGATTATAGTTATGTGCCACCATACCCTGCTTGTTTTAAGTTTTAAAAAAACTTATTTCCTGTATAAATTTTGTTCCAAAATATTAAGTTTCTGGGCTTCTACTCCCCACAATAAGATTTATCTGTTCTCTTTGAATACCAAGTTAGTCAACTTGAAACTGAATTCTTGCTCTGTGCATACTTAAAATATCTGTAAGGTGGTGAAATTAAATATTCTTTTCTTCCAAAAAAAATGTAGCCAATGCTCTTCATGCTACCAACAACTTGCAAATTATTCCGGACTTTAGCCTCAAGGATTCCCGAGACCAGACTGTGCTGGGGCTGGCATTATGGACTGGTAAGGCTGTGCCACAGGCCATTGGTGTCTACAGGCAAATAGATGTCAGAGTGGAGGGGATGAGTAAGAGGAGGGAAGGGAGGTGAGTGGGGTTAGTCCTTTGGTTGTAAAGTCACCTTTCTGTGTGGACTGGCCCAGTAACATCCATGGGAGAGCTACTGGCTTTGAGAAGTTACAGAGTGTGTTTGTTGTAGGAAGGTGACAGGGAAGTAGAGAAAGCTGAACGAGCCTGAATAGGGCTTGTCTATTTCCAGGCATGCACACGATTGCAGCTCAGCTGCTGGGCTCTGGAGCTTCCATCAATGACACCATGTCAGATGGGCAGACTCTGCTACACATGGCCATCCAGCGGCAGGACAGCAAGAGTGCGCTCTTCCTCCTGGAGCATCAGGCAGATATAAATGTCAGGTGAGAAGAAACAGTGCTTTCTACTGATATACCAGGTCACATTCCGAGATAGTTCAAAAGCATAGCCTTGTTCATAGAAATTATTTTTATTTCTTCTTAAAGAATGAAAATAGTGGCTCTCAAAAAGTACAGTGCAGGCTTGTAAACTGCATATTGTCAGTAGAGTTGTGGGATAGAGATGGGGAACTGAACTTTGACATGTTGAAACGTCTCAAGGTTGTTGCATAGTATTTCACAAATCTCTTTGTAAAAGACAACCTGAAACCAGTTCATAAGTAAGAATTTTAGTTATGAAGACCATCCCAATAGATAAACTTCAGGCAGGCTTAAGGAAGAAAAAGACAGAGTTAAATTTTTTTTTTTTTTGAGACAGGGACTTGCTTTGTAGTTCAGGCTGGCCCTGAGCTCACCTCAAACCCTCATCTCAGCAATCCTCCTGCTTCTGCCTCCCAAGTGCTGGGATTACAGGCGTGAGCCACCAGGCCCAGCACTGTGGTATGCTGGGGTGAGTCTCCACGTCCAGTATTGTTATGTGGTTACCTGGGATCAAGCCTAGGCCCTTGTGCTTGCAAAACAGGCACCGGAACTACTGAGCTATATCTCTGGCCCAGAGTTAAATTTTTTGCTGTGGTTGGCTTTTCAAAAGAATTAATGGTAATTTTTAATTGTGATTTGACCCTGTATGATCAAATGGGTCAGTGGGTAGCTGGAGTAGCCTTTTTTTTATATATATATACCAGGGATCAAACTCGGGACCTTGCACTTGTGAGGCAGGCACCGGAACCCCTGAGCTAACTAACTCCCTATTGATGTTGTATTAAGATGCCATTAAAAGCAGCTGCATTCCTATAAAATTTCAGTAGGTTGGAATGCTGACCGCTTATTGTCAGGCTTCAGCAGGTGGCTATATTTTCTCCCCTTATTCTTTTTTTCAAGATTAATTTATTTATTGTATAATATAAAACAAAGGAAAATCTAATTCCTGCTGTCTACTCATTTCACAAATTCTTAAGGAAGCTAAAGTAAAAATACATTGGATTTTGTTACTTTTTAAAGTGAAAAACTCCAGAGAGGCCCGGGGTTGTAGTTCACTGTGCAGAGCCTGATGGCAAGCACAAGCCCTGAGCTTGATTCCCAGTACCAGAAAAAAAAAAAAAAAAAAAAAAAAAAAAAAAAAAGAGAGAAAAAAGCTCCTTAAATTAAATCAAACAAACAAAAAACTCCAGATAGAAGTCATGCAGTAGGTCTGGTCAGGCTGGTATCCCAGAGCTGCCTGTTTGGCTATATTTTATAAAAAGGAAGAAAGAACAAACACTACTGACAGATTTCATTCTCCCAAGAAAATTCTAATGAAGGATATAGTGGAATCTGGGTTTCTGGAAGGCACAACAGGCTCCTTGGCTCTGTGCAGTCTTGGCTCTGCTTGACTCCAGCTATAAACTTTGGTTTTGGTTTTGGTTTTGGTTTTGGTGTGCATGTCCTAGCAGGACTCAGGACGGGGAGACAGCCCTTCAGCTGGCCATCAGAAATCAGCTTCCACTCGTGGTTGATGCCATATGCACCCGGGGAGCTGACATGTCTGTTTCAGACGAGAAAGGGAACCCCCCACTATGGCTTGCGTTGGCAAATAATCTGGAAGACATCGCATCCACTCTGGTGAGACAAAACAGCAAACATCATTAGCCTCTGTTTACAGTTGGGAGGGACTATTTTATGTCAGAGATGAATTTGGTGCCTGTATAGCAGTCACAGGAACAAGAGACCTGCCAAATAACAGATAGGGTCACAAACAAAAGTCACATCAACAAAACTCAATTCAGCATGGTGTTGGCTAACACTTGTTTTGAGGTTATCTTTATCAAGAAGACCACTGAAGTTTGTTTTGGGGTCTTCTCCTGGGGTGATCAGTTTGATTTGGGATGTTCTCACAATCACCAGAGCAATAAATTCCCAGATCTCAGGTTTGCCTCCCTTTGTTTGCAAGACACGCCCCCAACAGTAGAGGTAAACCTTGGAATTTCCCTTTTGGCTCTCATATGTTAAGGCTCTTTACACCTGAGAAGATTGCCTGTTGTTAATGAGATTATCTGTTAATTACAGTATATGTTGCTGGGTGGGAGCTGATGAGTACATGAGTGAGCAAACACCTATATCTTCTGTCTCTTCTACCTCACAGCTCTAGAGACACTAATTAAACATTCCCAGACTCATCCCACAGGACCTGGTACAAGAACTTGGCACGAAACAGATTTGAATCACTGTTTATAAAACTAATGAATTATGCAGATTAAAATAATTATCAGTTAAATATCAACCATATCTTACCTAAAAAATGAATCTAACAATGTATGTAATGCTCAGACCTGGTAGTAAAAGCTTTCACTTTCCATTGATAGTGTTTGTGAGAAACTTTTGTTTTTTGCAGGTCAGACATGGTTGTGATGCCACGTGCTGGGGTCCAGGACCTAGCGGGTGCCTTCAGACACTTCTGCACAGAGCCATTGATGAAAACAATGAGTCCACCGCTTGCTTTCTTATTCGCAGGTGTGTGAAGCATAAGTATCTCTTGGAATTGTATTCAGCTTATTGCAAACTGGCTTTTTTCTGATGTTAATCCATTTTCAGTCTAGACATGCCTATAGCTTGCTTGACCTTCATAATTAAGACCATCATAGTCTCTGGTCGTCATTTCAATTCAGCCAAGGCCAGCTCAGTTCTAAGAGGAGGGGCTCACATGATGGATCAAAGACTAAAAGATTGAGCTGCCATGCTGTTTGGGAAACTACGTGTCTCCTGCAGTCATGTCAGGCCATTTCCATCACAAAGCTAAAAGTTTAAAACAGAAAACTAGATGGCATCTTCTTGCTACCATGTAGATGCATACACCATAAGAAGTTCTGTGCCCTCAGAGTGTGGGATAAGTGGGAGGCAGAGTGAGTCAGGAAACCTTTAAAGCAGTGCTCCTCAAACTTGAGTATTTGTATATTTCCTGACACCAGGTGACCCCAAAACCAATTGCAAAATAATCTGTGGTGGCTGGGGATTTAGCTCAGTGGCAACACACCTGCCTAGCAAACATGAGGTCCTGAGTTTCATCTTGGTACAGGGAAAAAAAAAATCTGTGGCAGTGGGACCTCTACTCCAGTATTTGAGTTCAGGGATGAAGGATAGCAGATTCTGGCACCAGCAGCTTTTTTGTTGGGCTGCATAAGGCTGCTTCCCTATGGGCCAGGTGGTACATGGCCTTCCTTCTGTTGTCTCATTCCTTTCAGTGGCTGTGATGTGAATAGTTCCAGACAACCAGGTGCTGATGGAGAAGGAGAGGAAGAGGCCAGGGATGGGCAGACACCATTGCATTTGGCAGCCTCGTGGGGGCTGGAAGAGACAGTGCAGTGTCTTCTGGAATTTGGCGCTAATGTAAATGCACAGGTATAGAGTTTCTCTTTTCCAGTGAGGTCACTGCTTACATACAGGGAAGTCTCTTGTGGACTGGGATCTTGAAGAGTCACCAGTTATAAGCCTTTGCTTTACCACGAACAGGGCTTTGGCGTGATAGATGAAATGACTGAGTTATATAGCCTGTCTAGCAATTGAGATGATTTCAGGTTAAGGTTTTTCCTTTCTCTGCCTTTGTCCCTCAATACTATGAGGAAACTTTGTCTTATCTATTGTTCTTTGTCTGCTCTTCCTCTATTAGCAATTTCCTCTGAGTCCCAGACTGAATATGGTGTTCAGGACAATGTCCATTAACTCGGTTGAGCACCCTGGGTTCTGGTCCTTGATGCTTTACAACTTTCTGGCTTGGGAAGATTTATATCTGATGCCACATAATCAGATAAGGGCTGATATCACTTCAAGCAGAGAATGCCTACAGCTCTTATAAAACAAATGTGTTTTGGTTGGGATCACTGTTGCCCCTGAAGCACTGGAACATAGTGTAATAGGAAGCAGCTTCCAGTCATTTCTATGTTTGGCCTTTTACATGATTTCAGACACGGGTTGGAAATGTTTATTCTCATAAGCAAAATTTGATCCAAAGGTTATCTATCTTTGTAATTTTCCTGAGTGTCATCTCTCAATTTGACATCAAGATCTTGTTTCCCGGGGGCGGGGAGTTAGCTCAGTGGTTCCGGCGCCTGTCTTGCAAGCTCAAGGGCCCAGGTTTGATTCCCCAGTAATTACATACAGTACTGGGTGTGGAGACTCACGCCCTGCAGCAACCAGTACCACATACCACAGTGCGGGGCGTGGTGGCTCACGCCTGTCATCCCAGCACTCTGGAGGCAGAGGCAGGAGGGTTGCTGTGATGTGAGTTGGAGGTTGAGATCAGAGCCAGCCTGAACCACAAAGCGAGACCCTGTCTCAAAAAAACTAAAAAGGAAAAAAACAAAATCTTGTTTCCCTAGGATGCAGAAGGAAGGACACCTGTCCATGTGGCCATCAGCAATCAGCACAGTGTCATCATTCAGTTGTTGATTTCTCACCCCAATATCCACTTGAATGTAAGAGACAGACAAGGACTGACCCCATTTGCCTGCGCCATGACTTACAAGAACAACAAGGCGGCTGAGGCCATTTTGAAACGCGAATCAGGGGCTGCTGAGCAGGTGAGTGCCCTATGCCTGCTGTTCTCCAGAACAGAATTCTTCTTTTTTTTTTTAGGTTTTTGAGACAGGGTCTCACTTTGTGGTTTAGGCTGGCCCTGAGCTCAGCCTCCGACTCACATCACAGCAATCCTCCTGCCTCTGCCTCCTGAGTGCTGGGATTACAGGCGTGAGCCACCACGCCCGGCACTGTGGTAGGTGGTACTGGTTGCTGCTGGGTGTGGGTCTCTACGCCCAGTATTGTTATGTGGTTACCGGGGAATCGAACCCGGGCCCTTGCGCGTGCAAGACAGGCGCCGGAACCACTGAGCTAGCTCCCCGGCCCCCTCCAGAACAGAATTCTTATGTGGAGACTAAACACATGTCACCAGCTAAGCAGGACTGTTCTGTAAAAAGACATCTGGTTTTAGATTATGCTTCCTTTTCAAGGAATGGGCCATTCAGATCTCCTGCTGGTCATAGCTAAGAAGTGACTGCCCTGTGTGTCAGGCACCTGATGATGCAGTTAGGTGGAAGTGGGAGCCTGCTAGACTAGTGATAGGAATTCTGTGGCATGTACAGCTGACCTCAAACTCTGCTTCTGCTAGCTGTCTGACCTACTGATGATATCTTTAAAAGATTGAAATTGAGCTAGAAAAGTTTGTTTGGTGCTAGACAACTTTTTTAATGTTTTAGAGTTGTTACTTAGTTTATTATGCTCAGTTCTTATTCTAGAAAGTTATTAGTTGCTAAATCTAGATTGTTACTTTTTCATCTGCCACAGAGTGGGTAGAAAATAACTGTAATGGCTGATGTGAGGCAGCAGCTGGGATAGGTTTGTCAAGTCAGAGCCATAACTCCCTATGACATAATCCTCCAGCCACCATGCATCATACTGCCAAGACATAAAGTCATTTGCAAAGATGGAATGAAATGTGGGGCTTGAGCAAAATGCAGTCCGAGCATGGTGAATATTATTGCTTGGTACTTCAGGTTTCTATACTATTTTCTTTTTCTCTTCCTCCTCCCTCCTCCTTCTTCTCTTCTTCTTCCCCTCCTCCTCACTCTTTCCCCTCCTGCCATCTCCTCCTTGTTCTGCTGACTGGATTGGTAGATGTTAACCTCACCCTTGCTCTGATAGTGTAAAACCTTCATGAATGGAGATACTCACCTCATATCCCATTCTCTGTCTAGCACAAAACTGGTATTGTTGCTCCAGGTCCTTTGCAGATATGTTGTAACACTAGCAGATCCCATGGACCTGTGTGTGGGAGGTACCTAGTGTGTGTTGAGATGTGGCGTCTCCCTCATTTTCACCTGAGCATGCATACAAATGACAGCTTCTGCGATGACAGTACATGGTGCAGTCTGATTTGAGTGAGCTCTACCTGCTTTACATTAGTGTAGCAAAGTCTGTGGCACGTTGCTGATGGCCTTTTGCATTGTATATTATCTTCTAGCTCAGGAAAATAGAAACTTCCCCCAGATTTCTGAAGCCTTTGTTTCCTTGGTCAGGGACAAGCTGGCATTGCATCTGTAGTGCTAGGAAGTCATGAAGTGCTTGGTTTAGCCATAGCAGAGCCTCTCAAGCCCAGAGTCTACCTTTGCCTCTCTACAAGCACCTCCATGTCTTACATTCCTTTCCCTGTCCTGTAGGTTGTGTCTTTCTTGGCTTTCCGTGTCCAGTTTTTGCTGCAGGAAAATGACAGGCTAGCTTGGATCAGTGTAGGGCTCCTTGCTCCTTCCACGTGGATGTGACCCTGCACATGGATGTGCAGAGATGGTACAATGGGTCTGTGGTGAGGGTGTATAGAAGGGGAGTGGCATTTAATGTTGATTCTTGGGACGGAACTTCTAGAAGTAAGGAAAGGATTACATGATGACCTCTGTGATCCATGCAACTTGTAGATGCTTGAGAATCATTCTTAAAAGGAACCTGCCAAGAGTTATTCTCTAAAAAGAACCTGCTAATATTTTGGTTCCCGTTTATTGCTTTAGGTGGATAACAAGGGCCGGAATTTTCTTCATGTGGCAGTTCAGAACTCTGATATTGAAAGTGTCCTGTTCTTAATCAGTGTCCAGGCTAATGTGAATTCCAGAGTCCAAGATGCTTCCAAGTTGACCCCTTTGCACCTTGCTGTCCAAGCAGGCTCTGAAATTATTGTCCGCAATTTGGTAAGTGACACAGAAACACCATTGCGTGTAATGCACTATGTAGGGTATGCGCAGACTTTCTCACAAGTGTTTTCCAGGTAGTATGAAAGGTCAGCATGAATTTTGAGGTCTAGGCCAATGTGCTCAGGAAACAAATTACGGCAGGAGGACTGGAGAGTGATGGGAGAGGTAGATCTGATGGCATCAGCCATCTGCTAAGTGTAGGGAGGTGGCATGGGCCTCCAAGGAGTCTGTTAGTCAGTCTGCCACCTCAGAGCCTGTGGAGGTTTAAAGTCCTTCACCAGGGTCATGTTCCTGTCTTACTAAGGCCTGAGCTCACAGATGATAGAGGTGCCTGGTACCAGCTGGCCTTTCAGATGGTGTCCATGTGCTGCTTCCTCTCTGAATTGGTGCAGCATAATGTTTGACCCTGTTCGCTGAATTAATGCCATACTGACCTGCATACCCTACAGCTAGCCTAGCACTAGAGACCATGAGAGTACCTGTGTGTGCCCTGTTTGGAGTGTCCCTTGCCCACTTACGATATGCCTTGTCTGTGAGTGATTGAGTACGCAGGGTTAGTGAGGCAGGACTCAAGTCTGCGGGAGCCTAGATTCTCTCAGGCGTAGGTCTCTGCACACAGGACCCAGGGGTGACCGCATACCTCAGGAATGGCCACTGACTGTAAACAGTACCTGGGTTGTGGGAAAAATTAAAGCACATAGGGGAAACAGTATTTCTCTTTCACTTCTCACTGTCCTCTGAATTTGTTAGGCAGATGCTGGAACCACTGAGCCAAATCCCTGGCATCCTCTGAATTTGTTATACACTTAACTGCTAATTATGGGGTTTTATTTGGAGAATTTCATCCTGGGACATTTTTGTCACTTTTGTCATAGAACACACTAACCCAAAGACAGCCTCAGTGTCCCTAGGCAATAAATCCCCACCCCAGTGTCTCACTACCATGTGTGTGCTCTGTTACCAACTGATGAGTCATTAAAGCGTGTGTTTCTCTGAGTGCATATACATTTCTTTCTCCAGTGTAATCATGCTGTCTTCTAACTGGCTTTCTTTCTAAAGTACAATCCACCTCTCCTCATTGATTTCTCATCACTTTAAATCCTGGAAGTGTGCAGCATCACGTACAGCTGTGCCCAGTGTGCGTGGCAGGAATGTTCGTTAGAGCCTTGTCTGTCTCCATGGACACGAGTCTTTTTCCCTACATGACACTGGGTCTTTCAGTTTGCCACAAAAATCACTTTTCAGTACATAAGTACATCACTTTCAAGTATTTCAGTTATTTCTTTTTTGCAGTACTTACGATTGAACCCAGTGCCTTTACACTTAGCTACATCCCCAGCACCATTTTACTTTTATTTTTTGTACCAGGGATTGAACTCTGAACCTTTTACTTACAAGGCAGGTGCTGGAACTACTAAGCTAAATCCCTGGTCCACCTTTTTAAATTCTGAGACAGGATCTTCTCAAGCTGTGAAATTTCCCAACAGGGCAACTTGCTGTCCTGCCTCAGCCTGCCACAGTGTTGAGATTCGTGTATAGGCGTGCACCACCGTGTCTGGCCAATGCCTTCGGTTTTAAGAACTGGGTGCTCTCTTTGGTTCCAAAGAGAACCAGAGCTTCAGCAGAAATGGCCTTGTATTGCCAGATATATTTGTCTGGGAGGCTCCTTAGGCTGCAGAATGGGGAAAAGAACCGGTTTTACTTTTTTTAATTTATTGTATCTCCAGTATCTTTCTGTGTTAATCTATTATGGATTTGTCATCTTAGTGGTTATATTGTTTTATAGTTTTAATACACTAACTTTGTATGTATGTCTATGTGGTTTTCTGAGCCATGGTCTCACTTTGTAGTTCAGGCTGGCCCTAAACTCACTGTGTAGCCCATGCTAGCCTCAAACTCACAGCATTCCTCCTGCATCTGCCTCCCGATTGCTGAGGTTACAGGTGTGAGCCACCACACCTGGCTATACCTCTTTTCTATAACCAAACCCTTCTTGGTAATGGGCTTTACTACTAGAAATAGTGGAAAACCTCATATAGTACAGTGAATATCACTGCAAGCCTGTGTGGTTTCAAGTACCATGTTGCTCTTCACACAGATTTTGCTGGGTTTTTTGTTTTGTTTCTTTTTTGAGACAAGGTCTTGCTTTATAGTTTAGGCTGGCCACGAACTGACTATGTAGCTCAGGCTGGCTTTGAACTCTCAGCAGTCTTCCTGCCTCAGCCTTCCAAATGCTGGGATCATAGGCATGGACCATCATGCTTAGCCAGTTTTGCTGGTTTTGCCTCTCCAGTAGTATGTGTGGGGCCTTCGGCATCCAGCTGTGCAAGCAAGGCAGACCCTTCAACCTGGTGGAATCAGAGGACAGTCCCCGTGAGTGGGACCCTGATTGTGTTAGAAAGGTCACTTAAGTAATCAACTTCAATAGCTTCTTGCAGGAGCCAAGGTGAATGAATTAACAAAGCACCGTCAGACTGCCCTACATCTTGCTGCCCAGCAGGACCTACCGACCATCTGCTCAGTCCTCCTAGAGAATGCAGTGGACTTCGCTGCTGTGGATGAAAATGGAAATAATGGTAATTCCAGTCATCACTCTGTGTGCAGTGGTGCATGCAGTGAGCAGTCCTCCCTCCCGAAGGAGTGGAGGTGCGCCCCACCCTTGTACCTGCCCTGCCTAAGGGAGGTTGAATTGTACAGGAACACAACTGTGACAGGAAATACTCTGGACAGGCATGACTCTGTCCACTGACCAGGTCTTGGGTGGCCTCCCAATCTAACTGGTAACTCGGGAAGCCTAAAGGCTTCTGCTGAGGCAGAGGATTATTTGGAGGTCAAGGCCAGCTTGAACTATAGTGAGACGGTGTCTCAAACAAAACAGTGGTGAGGAGCTTCTTGCAAAACTATTAAATCTTACCCTTGGAGCTTCTGAAATTATATTTATGACTCATTCTTGAAGGGATAGCTCTGTGCATGGCCAGTCACTGGTCTGACTTGAGTCAGACCATCTAAGGGGGTTTGTGAGGGTGGGGACGAGCTGAGATTTTTCTGCATGTGCTTCTCGGCTTGTACAGTAAGAGGATTTACTTCCCAGCTCTACATCTCGCTGTCATGCATGGTCGGCTCAACAACATCCGGGTTCTTCTGACAGAGTGCACAGTGGACGCTGAAGCCTTTAATCTGAGGTGAGTTGACTTGTCTAGAGCAGACTGGGACTCTGGATCACTTGGCTGCTTATCAGAACTAGTGATAACTACTTCATTCCCTCAGCATGCTTGTATAACTTGACCAGGTTTTGGTTCCTTAGTATTTTTGCCTTTGTAACAAATACTTTTTAGAAAAAGTTTTCTGACCTGCTGATTGTCCGTATAGATTTACCTAACATCACAGTATTCAGAAAATTCCTTATCTTTTATGATAGTGATAGCAGGTACACCACTAACTTTTCCAACCTGTTTATCAGAGGCCAGTCACCACTGCATATTTTGGGACAGTATGGCAAAGAAAATGCAGCAGCCATCTTTGATCTCTTCTTAGAGTGCATGCCTGAGTATCCTCTGGATAAGCCAGATACAGAGGGAAACACAGGTATGTACAGGTATTTGTGTGTTCTGTCTCATTTACATGACTTATATCTCGCACAAACACACTCATTCTGCGGGCACTCAGCTCAATGATTTTGGCTAAACTCAGCATCTGTGACACAACACTGTTGTGCCATTTGGAGTATCTGTCCACTAAATGCACTCGAAAGTGCGTCTAGTATTTTAGCTATACCCATGTCTACACAGGCCTGCCTATCTGTTTCTGTTTCCCTCATCTGCCTTTTATTCAGTTAACTAGGGTCTTTCCCAAGCTCCTGAATCCCAGCACCGAAAGAAGACATAAATATCTCCCAGTGGATTCAGGAGGAGGAAATGTGCTGTAGAGTATGTTGGCATGCTTCGAAAAATCGACAGGTGCCCGGTGTGGTGGGACATGCAATCATCCCAATGCTTAAGAGGCCAAGGCAAAAGGATCACAAGTTCAAGGCCAGCCTGGACTAATAGTGAGACCCTGTCTCAACAAAATGAAAAAAAGGAAGGGCTGGAGAGTTAGCTCAAAACAACAAAATTGGAACCTTGAGAAAAAGGCTGAGCCCAGGTCGACTCTTGCTACTCTGAGCATTGGCAGCACAGCCAAATACTGTAGTAGCAGAAGAGTGAGCAAAAGAGCCTGTAACCGGAGCTCCTACACCTTTAGTTGATACAAGCCTTCATACCCATAAACCTAGCGTGCCTATGACAAGGTGGTCCCACAGTGATCCCTGTACTTGAAGATCCTGTAGTGCAGGGCAGACATCCTTAAATCTCAGTAAATTTAAGCCAGTAATCCTAGGTCAGTAATCCTTGTAGTTTAAGATCCCGCAGGGTGGGGCAAATGTCTGAAATAATCCCAGTAGTTGATCCCACAGGGCAGGACAGACATTCATAAGACTAAGTAAGTCATAAGTCCGAGTAAGTTGTCCACAGTTCCCAACAATTTCTTTCATGGTCACTTTAGCTGCCACAATCTTTATGTTCATTTGTGTAGCTTTCATAGCTTCTTTGACACACTTTTGTATACCATTTCTTGTTGCATATATACATCATCCCCCTGAGGTAATCAATGCATGTAGTTTTCAGCTAAGAAAATAGGGATGAAAATTAGACTCTTTTTCTCCTAGCCAGGAGGTCTCTCAGACCATTCTTGCTACTGCGTTCCCATTCATTATCCCTGTGCCGGAAGGAGCATGAGTTTCCATGGTCTTTGGCAGAACTGCAGTCACTACAGGATACTCCAAACTTTAGCAAGGGACTAAGTATTTTGTCAGCAGTTCTTAATCTTAGGAAAAGTTACTGGAGTTGAGCTTCAAAGCAGGAGTAAGCTGCTAGAGCTAGAGGATGCCCAGGGAGCATTGCTGCCGGGAGCAGGCACACAGGCAGATGGAGTGGGAGGGGCTCTGTGCCAGGCACCCAATTCCCAGAGACCTGGGTTCAAATGTCTCACTATCATATTTTAGCAAAGTACCTGGATAATCTTCTAACCTCTTTATTCCTACTTTATTGTTTAAAAACAGGAGCACATAACCTCTTCTTATCACTTTAAGGGTTAAGAATGTAAAGGAAGGGTCTGATCAAAGTAAGCAACAGGGAGCTGCAGTTAGTGTGATTGTTTAGACAGAAGGTCAGCAGGATGGCCAGGCCAGAAGCTCCATCAGCAGAATATATTCCCAATGTGCCCTCGGACTGATAGTTGTGTACAAATGACAGGTCTTTAGATTTAGTTGCATTATGTGAAAATAAAGCTTTTTTCCCTTTGTGCCACAGGAAGGCAACTGAGAATAGTGTAGTTTTTCTTTCATATCCTATCCTTACTTCTACTTGGGAGAGTGTTTCCCTGGAGCGACAGCTGCTTAAGAATCCCTTGGCTTATCAGGATTTAGCTCAGTGGTTCTGGCACCTGCCTTGCAAGTTAGCGGGGATTTCATCCCCACTAACCACATACAGACAGTGCTGGGCATGGTGACTCATGCCAACTGCAAGCAGTAGTACCACATACCACAGTGCTGGGCATGGTGGCTCACACCTGTAATCACAGCACTTGGGAGGCAGAAGCAGGAGGACTGCTGAGAGTTAAGTTTGAGACTGAATTCAGGGCCAGCCTGAACTACAAAAGCAAGACCCTGTCTCAAAAAAAATCCCTTGGCTTATGTATGGATGATTGTGGAGGTCTCACCAGAGCCTTGGGTCCCTGTGTCTGTAGGGACTTCTCTAACAATGCCTGGCCCTCACCTGCCCCCACCACCCTTTGGCAGTGCTAGGCTGGAGTCATGTAAGAAGTAGGATTACATTTGATCTTATTTTCCAGTATTGCTCTTAGCGTACATGAAAGGGAATGCTAACTTGTGCCGTGCCATCGTCCGATCTGGGGCTCGCCTGGGAGTGAACAATAACCAAGGAGTCAACATTTTCAATTACCAGGTTGCTACTAAACAACTTCTGTTTAGACTATTAGGTGAGTAGCTTATGATTTGCTCTTGAGGGTAATCCAAGTTCTAATGTTGATTTTTTTTTTTTAAGCAAAACATTTATTGGTATGTTTTAGATATGCATAACGATATTCATCATAGGGAATTTGTACCTGTACATGATATATCTTGTACAGTGTTGATTATCTAGATGTATGGGTGATCTTTAAGATCTGAAACAGCAGTTTGTGGAAACTAGCAAGGATTGTATGAATGGGATGAAGGCCTGGCTGCGTGTGGTAGAGCAGCCTATAGAGGCCAGCACTCATGAGTTCGAGGCCAGCCTGAGCTACACAGTGGGTCAAGGCCAGCCTGAACTATATCGCAAGACCCTGTTTTTAAAAAATTAATGAGGGGGGCCGGGGATATAGCTCAGTGGTTCTGGCGCCTGTCTTGCAAGCACAAGGACCCGGGTTCAATCCCCGGTAACTACATAACAGTACTGGGCGTGGAGACTCACCCCAGCAGCAACCAGTACCACATACCACAGTGCCAGGCATGGTGGCTCACGCCTATAATCCCAGCAGAGGCAGGCAGAGGCAGGAGGATTGCTGTGATGTGAGTTTGAGGCTGAGCTCAGGGCCAGCCTGAACCACAAAGCAAGACCCTATCTATCTCAAAAAACCTTTAAAAAAAAATGAGATAAAGGGCCTCTTGAGTAATGTTGAGAGTCACTGCTAATAGTCTTTGTTGGCTTCTTGCTCCCTGCTTCCCTCTCACATCTCACACTCCTGTTCAGACCCCGGATCTCCCGGATTCTGCCTCCTGACCTTCTCTTGTCCTAGTCCTCTCTGACACGTTCTGACCATTTGGCTTCCACAGTCTTTCTAGTTGTGTGGTACCTGCTCCCTCTGCACTATATCTTAGACACCAGCCAGCCTCGCTGCATGTAAACTACCCCTTACAACCCCATGCTGCTATTTCACCCTGAGCAGCATATTCTCCTCCCCACCCTGCCTGGCGAGTGCTAAGTCTCCATAGTCTCCTGTGGAAAGCTTTCCCTGACTCAGTTAGGATGTGTCACTCCTCTCTCCTTGTGTCATTCAGCAGTGTGCTGCTTTCTTTCTTAGTCTACTTCCCTGACCCTACTGGTACAGACACTGTTTGATAGGAATTAGTTTTCTCCTGTGTGTGTTGCAGATATGCTGTCCAAGGAGCCTCCATGGTGTGATGGCTCCAACTGCTACGAGTGCACTGCCAAATTTGGAGTTACAACTCGCAAACATCACTGGTAAGGCCCCTGTCGGCTCTCACTTGTCTCTAGAAGATGGGAGTACTTTGCCGATATCGTTGCTTCCATGCTTTTTCATGACTTACCAGGGCCCTGTACTCTCATGGCCAAAAATACACTGAATAGAACGGTGAGAAGACCGAGCAGGGTCCGAGACGCAGGAGTGTGTGTACCATGGAGGAGTAAGGAAGGCAGTGAGCACTCAGGCTGATGGATTCCTGGCGGGTGCTGAGGGTTTCCGGAGTCTGTCAGGGCCTATGTCGCCTTCCCTGGGCTTGCCCCCAAACCAAGAAGGGATTGACAAACTCTCCTGCTCTTGTGGTGTACCTGAGCAGAGGCTGCTGTCTGAGAATGAGGAGCTCTTCCCATTAAGTAGTGAGATAGTTTGCTGAACGGTTCTTTTCTTTTTAAATAAAGCTTTCTTCAGCATTACTTTAGCTTAATTATTGGCTAGAATTATGTTTTCATGAACTAAAATGTATTCATGAATTGGTGTTAACTTGGCTGCAGAGTTGGCCAGAGTATCAGTTGGGGGCTGACATGTCCCGAGTCCCAAGAAGCAGTCTTTCCTTTACCACCCTCTCATACTTCTTTCTTTCTTTTCACAGTCGTCACTGCGGACGTCTTCTTTGCCATAAATGCTCAACCAAGGAGATTCCTATTATAAAGTTTGACCTGAACAAGCCTGTGCGAGTTTGCAACATTTGCTTTGATGTACTGACTCTGGGTGGGGTCTCTTAGTCCCCAAGAGGGTCCAGGCCACATCCCCAGTCATCTTCCCAGCAGCTGCTCTGCTCACCAGCCTGCCCCCCACCCAGAGCAGGAGCTGGCAGTCTTCCTGTGCCAGTAGACTGGAACAATTAAGGACCATCACGTGATCCCATTTCAAATGATGCTGTGTGGTTGTGCGTGTTTCGGGCTGTGATCAGTTTCACTAATGTCTCACTAACTGGACCAGGCTTAAGTGGTAAATGCGATAGGAGTTAGATCCATTCTGCTAGCAACATACAAGGACACTTTTAAACCATTTTCCTTCCCAGTAGCTTAGTGTCCATCTCAGAGCATTCATGTGGGCTTCTTGCTGGGGCTGACTCATGTAGCAGAGCTTAACAGAGTCGGAAGCTGGCTGCCTCATGGGAGCTGGCTTACTCTAGGGTGACTGACTGTGGGCTTTTCTGCAGTGTTTTCATAAATAGGATCCTCTTGCCCTGAGTCTTTTTTTTTTAAGCTAAGCTGTATTTTTAGTGAGCTATCCCTTTTTAAAAGGTGAAATCTTTCTAAACAGGGTTCAAAGATGAGAGCTGAAAAATCGTGGCCTTAACAACTGAAAGCTTTACCAGTGTTGATGCTGCTGAGGCGTCGGGAGTGCAGGGTGGCAGCTTGACACCTCCTAGCAGCTGTCTTGTTCTCTCGTCTTGCTGCGTCCTGTCTGTGGAATCCTCAGTTACTTTGCCACTGGAGTGGTGGAGGAAATGCACTTTTATTGTGCTGCACTTTTTATATAGCTGCATTACTGGTGATTTCAATTTAAAAATCCATATTCAGAAATACCCTCACACATCCTTGCATCAGTGATTCTCATGTTCAGCTTTGGCTTGACCTCAGCCTACACAAGTGCTGAGTGTATCTTGGCATAAGAGATTCATAGAGACCATGTAATGAGAAGAGGGATCAGTAGGACTTCAACTCCAGGGCCATCTCCAGCCTCAAACTGGCAGGTCCTGTCCCCGCGATACTCCTGCTTCTCACAGAAACCTTCTCTGGTTATCCTGTGAGTGCTGCTGGTCCCAGTTCCGTATAGCTTTCCCTGTCCGTGAGGGCCAACAGCGAAAGGCCCTGGCCAAGAGGGTACACCTGGTTTTGGAAGGCTGTAGCTTGAATGTTGAATGAGGCCTCCTGAACTTACTAGCCTTAGTCGCTGCTAGTACATATATTAACCCTGAGGTATTAAACTGTTCTTTTGAAAGTTTGGCCAGTTTTCAAAATATGCATGTTGAAAGAGAAACTTGTACCATTGCTTTTTAAAAGACCCAACTCTGAGATGAACAATATGTGCTATAGAGTTATACTCAGAGATTAACAGTCTCAATCAGATGTACTGATTCTTTAAACATTTAATAACCACTACATTGTTTTGCATTAATGAAATATGGGTATCTGTGTAAAAGGGACTAATTTTTTTAATGCAACAGCCTGTTTTCTCTTTTAAATATTAATGTCCTCTATGTTGCTGTAGAGTTATACATTCTCTTGCCTAAATGTGTGTTAAATGCACTGAAAACCAGAGTGCTACTTTTTAAAAATATTTGTGATTTATAAGATATATATGCTTTCTATGTTAGTATGAGCTAGTGCATAATGTTTAAAAAGAGAAGAAACTACAGCGCTTCCCTGTCCCCCAGTCTATGACATGTTTCATATGGAAGTTTTATAGAAAAACTCAACCAAGTCTTGGCAAACAATTATGTGAAGCATGTGGCCATTTGTTTTCTGTTGCCTGAAAGGGGTCACAAAAAAGTAGGGCTTAGTTAGGTAGCATAATTCTTAAATTAGAAAAGAGAATTGTGATTCAAAGATGAATTGAGATGGCGGTACATACATTGTTCTTTGAATGTCCAGTGGAGTGGGTGGGATGGGGTTCAGTCGGGGGTGAGGCTGATCTGCCCTTGCCCTGCCACACCAATTTCAATAACAATCTTGCTTGTTATTGCACTTAAATCTTACGATCATGTTTAAAATGTTGATTTGAGCTTCTGTTTCTTCAGGGAGTCCAGGTCTAACAATGGTACTGTCCAGCCATGGAATAGGGGAACAGTTTTTTGAGTTCTGCATTGGTACACACATGTAGACAAAGACAGGTGTCTCTCTGCAGCCTTAGGCGAGATCGTTGGCCGCGTTGATACTCACAAGGCTGCACTCAGCAGGTTCCTTGAGGGGCAGCTTCCCTGTAGGAGTCCAGCTTACACTGCCCTGGACCAGACACACTCTGTGCCCCTCTTGTGCTCCTCATGCTGTTGAGACTTGACTACAAAACTGCTTACCTGTTCTTACTCAGTTTTAATCAGTGGCTTACGTACTAGTAGCTTAAATTTTATTCATTTGGGAACTTTGCAATTATGAATGAGTAAAGCAAGAAGAATAAACTTCTCTGAAACATTATTTGCTGTATCAGTCAACATTGGTAAGCTGAATTTGCTTTTTAACTGCCTCTTGCTCATTGCCACCCTTCCCATCCAGTGTATTTTTTTAAATAGAAGTACAAACCATGTGCTATATATAAATCAAATGGTTTAGCTAATGTACCATGATCCTCTAACACAGAGATGTCCCACAAACTTAAGTGCCTACCTCCACTTAGGACTTTTTAGTTTCAGTGATCTTTTCAGTGATGCCTCACTGAATGATATAGTAAAACATGTGTTTCATTTGGAGTTTTGTGCCTGTGCATTGTCAGCCCCAACTACCAATTTAGTCAAGGCTGGATTTAGACTGCTCAGTTCATCTGCCACATTCTCTCCAAGGAGTGGGTTCCATGTGACGTGTAGTCCTCTACCTCAGAGCCCTGAGTCATTGTGACCACCTAGATCGGCCTCTTCTATCCAATGAATGGGTCTCCTGCATGGAGCTCAGAGTGCGTGTGGTCTTGTTATTCTTCCTGATTCATGTTCCTCATATTGTATCGAGCCATTCCTGCACTACTCTGGTCCACAGGCATAAGGGAGAGGGAAGGCTTGGAAAGGGCAAGATAGCTGTCATACTCCACGTAGGTTTCCTTCACGTGGACAAAAAACACATGGAGACTGTAAAACCTAGCCCTGAAAGGCAAGCCAACCACCCAGGTGACAGTGGGGTGCACAAGTAAGTGTGCGCTTCTACCACAGACACACTTGCTTCCGAGCCCAGAAGAAGCACTGGTGGCACCAAAGCTGCCCCTCCAGCTGGGGAGAGGAGGGAGCAGAGAGGAAACATCTTGCCAAAGGCGTCTAGAAGCAACACTTTGACTTTATGGAAGCAATTTAGTGAAGAGCTGAGTGTTTGATCAAATGTAAACTAAATTCCCAGAATTATAGATGCCTTAAAGACTTTCTTTGGAAGATTATTGCTTGTACAGTTCTTTTGTGTGGCATGAATAATATATTAACCTGTAACAACTGACAACATTGGTTTTCGGTAGCTAGGAAGTCTTGAGACTGCTCAACTTACTGACTTGCTTTTTTTTGGCAGAAATGTGGAGTTGGCTGTTTGGTGACCTCCCTGTGATACCAAAGGCAAGGGCAACAGTTGGGCAGGAAACTGCAGGCACATATTTGGGTGCTTCCAGACCATTAAGGGTGGCACTTAGTGTGGGATGATGGCCTCATATGGGACCATGGTGTTTATCAGCATTATTTCTTTGGAATCTGTGTAATGGAATGTATTTTTCAAATATGTTCTGATATTTGCATTTTCTGTAACAATTCCTTAATAAAGTGAGGTAAAGTTGTACATTTAAAGTGGAACCTTTAATAAGATATTTGTAGTTACTTCTGATGCAGAAGTACCAATAAACATTAAGAACAAAACAATTTTTAAAAACAATATGCAAATCAATTTATTTATCGTCTAGTAAAGTTTGAATTACCGATTTTGTCAAAACAAACTGTTGACAGCAATCAGAAAGGAGCTATTTTCTGAATACCAAAGAGCCGCCTGGACTTACTGTACTGCACGCCTGGACTTCAGTTCATGGCAGTGTGTGGTAACACAGGTGCAGTCCCAGCCAGAGGATCCTGTCAGTAACCCCTCAGACTGGATTATTTAGGAGCTACTCAAGAGGATCCACCCATGGTGAGCTTCTTGGTAGCTGGGCTTCAGAGGATGAAAAGGAAGGTTTTAGGGCTCAAGAATTTAAAATCTTGTGTTCCATAAAGCCCTTCTAGAAACTGTTCAAATCTAGTAGGTCACCTGACCTTCCAGACACCTCTTGTTGAGACAGGGCCTTATTTTGTAGTTCAGTCTTGCTTACACTCACTGTGTAGCCCAGGTTGGCCTGAGATTTGGGGCGATCCTCCTGCCTCTGCTTTCTGAGTGCTGGGGCTATAGGCATGTCCCACTGTGGTGAGCAACAAAACACCTCTTGAGCTAGCAAAATCCCCTTACCTGTTTTCTATTTTGCCTGCTCCTAGTTCAGCCCAGCTGTGGTAATACAGCTTTCTCAAGTGGCTTCTCTCACCATTAAAGGCACTATTAATTTCTGTTAACTACCCCAAGTACTGTAATTCTAATAGCCATCCTTGAAGTAAACAGTGCTAACCATCCTGTCATTCACTGGCCACGATCCATTGGGGAATCAGCAACCAAGTGAAGGAGAGCAGCTTCCGTGTGTTTTTGTCCAGCCAGGAAACCACACTGGGTTTTAGTTGTGCTTTGTCATTGATTAGTTGATTATACCAGTAAGTTGCCTACTTTCTGTGCCTTAGTTTCCCTGTCTCCAGAACGGAGGTTAACAGATCACTTAGAGGAAAGTTTAGTGATCAGTACTCTGTCCTTCCTGTCTTCCAAGTACACAGACCCCTGGGCCTCTCTGGGGAAGGCGGATGGCAGCCATGCCCACTCAGCAATCAGGTGCTCTGGCAGAAAATCACTTTCAACAGTGAGGGACCAGCCCGGGGCCTTCATTCTTTGAAGGTGATCTGTCCATAGATTCCAGCTTCTAGACCAAAGCAAGGGGTTGGGTGGGTCGGGCAGGCTGTCCTCACCGTGCAGTTGTGCAGTGGCTGAGCCCTTAACCACCCTCCTCACTCTTCGTTCTAAGTTTACAGAAAACTGGAATGGCAGAATCGTAAGGCAGATGATAAACTTCCCTTCAGGAGGATGGAGGGCAGCAGCTTTCCAAGCTTTCCTCATTGGTGTGAATAAAGAAAGCTCCGCACTGTGTGTTGGCTGCTTCAGTTGCTGCTAACAGCTGTAATGACTGCCAGTGACAGGAAATATGGTGGCTATAGAAATTCTACCTCTAGTAGAAGAAAGATGTGGAGGATTTTTATGCTCTTTATGAACCACAAAACAGAAACAAGGACAAGGCACAGGGCCTGCCTCAGCATAGTTGCCCAACACATTTCTTCTCCACCGCTGGCAAACAGGCAGGCTGTCCTCTACAGTGTGCTTAGAGCACCTCCACTGAAGATAGAAGTGGCATTTCTCCATAGCAGCTACCTGCATCCCATGGCAGAGCCCTTTGGACCATTAAAATGACAGTTCATTCTTGGTGAATCACGTCCTCTGACAGGAGGAAGGCTTTTTGTTGTTGTTTAACCATAAAGTAGCCATGGGTGTGAAGAAGAAATGAGTTGTCCCTCAGCAAAGAACTGAGCGGGTGCCTTAGGCTGCCAGTCTCTCCTGGAACAGGTTTGGAGGTCTTGCTTCAGTCTAACGACAGGTGAGCGCCCCTGGAGGGAAGGGTCTGCACATCTCTGAACCTGACCCTCACTGCTGCTGGATCCCACTCACAATGCCCTCTAAGCAGGGATTTGCCTCAGACTATGCCCAAGGCCAGGAGTCCCTGTCACTGCCCGTCTCTGCCCTCGACACCAGGCACGGCATACATATTTACTTAGTAATATGCATCCGCGAGAGCCAGCATGGTGACAAGTGACCCATTTCCTCCCTGCCTATCTCTGGTTAGCAGAGGAAGCTGTAGGCAATGAATGGAGGGTTGTCAACTCTGAACATCTGAGCTCTCCTGCTTTGTTTCTGCCTCAGGGGGAGCAGAGATATCCAGAAACATGGAGGAGTGGAAACAGCATTGAATCAAGAATTTGCTGGGGCCACGCATGGTAGCACATACATGTAATGCCAGCACTCAGGAGGCTGAAGCAGGAAGATCACTAAGTTTGAGGCCAGCCTAGGTTACATAGTGAGTTGAAGACCAGTCTGAACTATAAGGAAAAAAAAAAATGTGTTCCTGAGTACAATACTGCATGCCAGGAATTCCAGCTATGTGGGAGGCTGAGACGGGGATCTCAAGCTCAAGGCCAACCTAAGCAATTTAGTAAGATCAATAGATACAAAAGCTTTCCATTTCCATAATGAGCCACAATGTTCCATTTTACTATCAACACTCATAGTATTGACCAGCTGTAATCAACTCAGAGGGTATCAGATAGTAAACGAGTAGAGGTCTGAGGGAAAAAAGATTGTGAAAGTCAGGTATCACAAACTTCATGGGGACTTGGGGGCAAAGTGACTTGGTGCTGTAAACATTCATAGCTTCTTGTATCCTTCTGTGCTGAGGGACCTGGTCCCTTTCTGCCACTGCTCCAGATGCCCCGACAGAGCTGTGGTTATGGGCAGGGCTCAGAAGAGCAGCCGGTCCAGGCCTGGGAAGGAAGCAGCTAGAGCTGAGACTTTCCTGTTGGCTGTCGTTTCTGGGGTGGTGATACTTGTATTCATTAATATCTGAGAGTACAGAAGGAAGATGGAATAGTGTCCAAGAGGCTGATGAGCGCCTGGTGGCTGCCCAGCTTTCACCTTGGCAGAACGAGGCACCCATAGTGGGGCCACTGCGGGTGCGGCGGATCCTTCCCAGAGTCAGGCTCCCTGCTTCATGCCAGGAGACACCCTGTGGCACATGAGTGTCAGGGCCTAGAGTCCACACAGGGTTCTCTGTGTGACCCATGAACAGGGCACCAGCTTAGACAGGGAAAGAGCATGTGACGGCCAGAGGAGGGCAGCCTGGGTATTCGCCCAAGCGGGGGTCATCCAGGTCCCCACGATTTCTGTGGGTGGGGTTGTCCAGAGTCTGGCTAGAGGGGGGCCCAGCTGTTCGCACACACACGCAGCGGGGCTCTTCGGACCCAGGCCGATACAGCTTCCTGGGGACGCCGACCCAGGCTCTGTTCACACCTCCACTGAGGAAACAAGGACAGAGGACTTCTTAATTCCTGATTCTCTCCGGGGAAGGGAGGTAACAAGCCTGGCCTACGACAGGGAGAAGCCATGTTACTTCCTGTCGTGTGCTCTTCTAGGCAGGGTCCTGCAGCATCCAGCCTAAACCGTATGCTCTCTCCATACTACCTCCAGCTTCCCTGCACAGCACCAATGTCCCTGTCCCTGGGCGGAGGCAGAGCTGAGGTCCCTTTCACTGTGACCTGCTCCGAGTTAAGACAAAGGAGATGGGTGAGGTACAGAAGCTGGGCCTCCAGAAAGCTGGTGGCTTTGACTGTCTGCTCTCACCCAGGGAATCACCTTCCCTGTGGAACACAGTGGATCTGCACAGCACCTAGGAGTGTGGCCCTTCTGCCTGCACAGGGGTAGACACACCCCTCCTCCTCCTCCTCCATGAGAGCTGGATGCCTGCTCTGAGGCCCCCTGTGATGGTTAGCTGACACGGCGACGTGCCTTGAGGGAGAATGGATGTGGTGAAGGCCGGCATGTGCTTAGAGATGACTGAAACGCAGGCCCTAAACAGGAGGAAGAGCCGTGTCTGCAGGGGCATCAACCAACAGGCTTGTAGCCTGGGTGGAATAAAAAGGGAAAGAAGACTGTCAGCACTTTGCTTCTTTGGAGGACCTCTGGTCTTCGCAGTCGCCTTTGGGTGTTTGTCTCCCAGTTCCTTCAGCCAAAAAGGAGAGCCACTTTGCAGAGCATAGGCATTAGGAAAAACTTCCCGAGTGCGGACTTTATGGTCTCCCTGAATGATGCAGACAAGATGGCCTGGAAGCTTTCCCCCGGGAGATGGGAAGGGAGCAAAAGGGAGGCCTGCTTACCTCTTTGGGGAACACCAGACCCGGCTTCCCTTGGTGGCACTCCACTCAGCATTGCATGGTGGGAACTTCTGCTTCTCTTGCTCGGCCTGTTTATTAGCCTCCAGGCCTTTGGCCATCATGGCTTCTACCCGGGTCAGCTCTGGGGTGGGCAGCCCGTCCTCTCCGTAGAACCTTCCTATCACCTTTCCTGCGGGAACAGGGGGCCTAGGTCAGAGGGACAGTGGGGGTAAGGTATGGACAGATACCGAGCTCTGTGAGCAGTTGGAGTCAGGCTGATTCCCACGGGTTTGGAATCTAGGGCTTCCCAAACAGCTTGCTGTGTGCTAAGAACTTGGATTAGGGGGACATAATCAGGTGTCTGAAGCTGGGGATGGAACCTAGGGCCTTGCACATGCTAGTTAAACATTCAAGCACTGAGCTACACTCCAGCCTTTGGTGCCTTCTATCCCAGCCACTCAGCATCTTTTTTGGGGATTGGCCATTGAACTCAGGACCTTGCACTTACCAGGCAGGTAGGTACCATTGAGCTACATTCTCGGTCCCACTCGACATCTTAAATGACTCCAGATAAAAGCTTTCCCATGAGTCTTCAGTGGAGAAATGATTGGATCTTCCTCACCTCCAGTCATTTCCCTGAGGGTGGAGCTTGTGTGATCCACTGTATCAGTGCTCTGCAGTCTGCGGTGCTTGGGCATACGTGAATGAATGATAGCTTATTGGCTCACATTTTTTGTGGCTCATTTCTTCCCAATGTCAAACTCTTTTGCCTCTCAGGTGTGTAAGGAAGTCATTTCTTGAGTATTTACTCACTCACTATCGGATACTGTGGTAGCACTTTCCCATTATTCAATTCTGGGAATTGAACTTGCACCTTGTGCTTGCCAGGTAGGTATGGCACCTCTGCACTAAATCCTGGCCTTCTGATGTTTTTAATTCTCACAGCAGACCTAGGAAATAATTGTTCTTATATTTGCAGGAGAGAAAGGGAGACTGAATAACTGGTTCCCCAGTCTCCCCCCAGGAGACTGTAAGCAGTCTGGCTATTACGGTTTAGATCTGGAATGTCCTCCAGATTTCACACATGGGGGTGGGGGAGGGTGGCTGGAGCAGGGGGCATTGCACTCCCTGGTGGACTCATCTACTGGTGTGTTGTTTTGAGGTGGGATCTGCTTGGAACAGGCAGGTCGCTGGTGGTGACCTAGAAGGGTATACATATGTCTTTCTTCACCTCCGGCCCCCCAGTTTCTGGGAGCACCTTTCCTCTGCCAGCCCCTTCCACTGTGCCTTCCTGCCTTGGAGCCAGCAGACCATACACTGATAACCTAAGCCAAAAAATAAAGCTCTCAGGCCAGAGATTTAGCTCTGGTCCCGGCACCTGCCTAGCAAGCGCAAAGTCCCGTATCAGGTCCCTGGGTAACCACATACCGCAACGCTGGGCGTGGTGAGTCACATCTGTAATCCCAGCACTTGGAGGCAGAGGCTGGAGAATTGCTGAGAGAGAGTTCAAGGCCAGCCTGAACTATAAAGCAAGACCCTGTTTCAAAAAAAATGAATAAAATAAACCTTTCCTTCTTTAAGCTGTGCATGTGGAGTTTTCGTCTCTCTTCTGGCCCGTTTAGTTGCACACATGTAAGTGGGAACTTGTTCTCCTTTAAAATGATTGTCAAGGGCCAGGAATGTAGCTCAGCCATACTGCCACCTGCCTTGCAAGCGCAAGGTCATGAGTTTGATCCCCAGAACTGCCAAAATAAAGCCTGTCAAAATTTCTTAAAGTCTGAGCTAA
>PVIR01021445.1:0-29053 GCA_004026965.1 Petromus typicus
GCTTCTTCTCAGTCGCGGTCAGATGGGTACGACATTGCAACACTGGTTAGGGTGGCATGCTTTGGGGTGACACATTTGGGTCTCCTCCAAGAGGCTTCATTTTCTCTTCCATAATTAATTTTGTCATTATCTTCTTATTCCTATGAGAATTAGAAAAATATTAGAAAAATAAAAGTAAAATTGAACAGAACCTATTGAACCATTCCCCAATAAATCCTCTGACAATGACTGCGTTCATAAGCAGCTTTTCAACACCTACAGTTAGTGAAAAGGAGTTCACAGTAAACACAGGAACAGGATCACTCACTTATTCTCTGGAAAACTAAGGAAGGAGGGTCACAAGTTTGAGCCAGGCCTAGGGCAGCTTACATTCAGCAAGACTCTCTCTCAGAAATACAAAATACAGAGCTGAGGATTTAGCTCAAGTAGTATCACGTCTACTATGCAGCACAAGGGCTCAAGTTTGCTCCCCAATACCACAAAAAATAAACTAGATAGATACATCAATAGATATGATACATTTGAGAGGCTGAGGCAGAAGGATCACCATGTGTTCAAGGTTAGCCGGGGCTGGGGATTTAGCTCAGTGTTTCTGACACTGCCTTGCAATCTCAAGGTCCTGGGTTGATCCCAGTAATCACATAAAACAATGCCAGGTGTGGTGACTCACATCCACCAAAAACAGGACCACATACCACACTGCCGGGCGTGGTGGTTCAGCCTATAATCCCAGCATTCAGGAGGCAGGGGCAGGAGGATTGTTGATTTTGAGGCCTGCCTGGGTTACATAGTGAGCTCAGGGCCAGCCTGAAGTACAAAGTGAGACCCTGTCTCAAAAATAAAGGGAAGAATGAACATGCTAAGGCAATAGGTTCAATCCATAGTAAACAAAATTACTGAAACACAGGGACGAAGAAGGAAGAATGAGGGGGGCAGGTCCAGAGAAGGGAGAGGGAAAGCCAAGTGCAACCCAGCACACCGCCGCTGCCTCGAGAAGCGCAGCATGGTGTCCTGCTGGCAGGATCTCCGAATGCTCACTACCAGCTTAAGAAGTCACTCTTTTGCTTCCACTGTCCTCTGCCTGCTCTGCTCTCAATGGCCACCGTAGCCAGACCTGGTGGCACACACCTGTCATCGCAACACTTGACAGGCTGACACAAGAGGATCTCAAGTTCAAGGCTAAGTTCTCGGCCCCAAGTTCAAGGTCAGCCTACATAGTAAGATCCTACCTCAAAGGAGAACCACCAAGGCCATCAACATGTCAAACCGGTTGGCACCATGGCAGCCACTCGTGCCCCTGCTTTTCTTGGTCCCTCCTAAGACTTGCTTCAATCGCTAAGCTTTTGCCTTCCGTGGTCTGTTTGGAACCGTGCACAAGGGCGGTGCACCAGTGTATGTCCTCTTCGAAGCTGTGTTGTCACCAGTTATATTCTGTCAGTGACAGATTCTTCCCTGTGCTGCTGCTCCTCTCCCTGCACTCATTTGTCAATCCAAGTACTGAGCACATTCACTTGTTCAGTTTTTCCTACTGTGTTTTGGAGGGGATTTCAGACAAGGTCTTGCGATGTAGTTCAGTGTAGCCTAGAAATTGAGGTGATCCTCCTGCCTCAGCCTCGAGCCGTGGGGTTCCAGGCATGCAGCCCTGCAGCTGGCTCTCTAGACCCCTTTTTCTGTGTCCCACTGGGGAGTGGGAGCCTCACCTCTGAACACACTCAGGGCACAACATGTTGTCTTCTATCCCTGGGTTCGGGAAGTTGCAGGCTGGCAGCAGGAAAAGGGAGACCATCTTCCTGGGAGAGTTGGGGACCCAGGTGTGGCCCCCTCGGAACTGCAGGCGCACCCAGCCTGCCACGTTTGCAGAGCGGAGCTCACCGTGGACCACACACCATCTGCCACCTGAGGAGGGGACAAAGAAGCAGTGGTAAGCGGTGCGGTGAAGGGGGCTCACTGTCTGCGGCAGCCCTGGCAAGCACTCTGGTGTTTGCTGATATTCTAACGACCAGTGGGAGAAGATATAGAGACTATGGGGACTCAAAGATACGATGGTGGGTCATGGTGGCGCTTGAGAGGCTGAGGCAGGAGGATTACCAAGAGTGCAAGGGCTGCTTAAAACACCCAGAGTTAGGGCTGGGGATTTAGCTCAGTGGTTCCACTGCCTACCTTACAAGTACAAGGTCCTGAGTTCGATCTCCAGTACCCAAACCACCCCACACAGATTAAGCTCAGCGGCACTGTGCCTGCCTTGCAAGCTCAAGGTCCCGAGTTTGATCCCCAGAAAAGGACAAAAGGTTAGGTTTGAGATCTATGTTCTGAGAAATCTTTTTGCTTATTTGTCTGATTTTTTGTTTTTGTAGTGCCCAGGCTGTTGAACTGAGCTACACCCCAGGAGGTAACAAATTTTTTTTCTCCCTTCAGTTCCAGAGACTGAATCCAGGACCTTTTCACTCAGCTACATCATCAGCCCCCTTTTCTACTATTGTTTAACATGAACGTTCAGTGCTTATACCTCAGCGTCCCACACTGCTGGGATAATAGGCTCAAATCAACACACCTGATATATATATTTTTTCCCCTTGAAAAGTGTCTTGCTTTTGTAGTTTAGGCTGGTCCTGAACTCACTATGTAGCCCATGTTACTCTCAAACTCATAGCAATCCTCCTGCCTCTGCCTCCAGAGTGCTGGGATTACAGGAGTGAGCTACCACAACTGCCACTGTGGTAGGTGATTACCTGGGATGAAACTCTGGACCTTGCACTTGCAAGGCAGACTCTGGAACGAGAGCTCTATCTCTGGCCCCTACCTAGTATATTTTTTGTTTGAGACAGGGTCTCACTTTGTAGTTCAGGCTGGCCCTGAGCTCAGCCTCCAACTCACATCACAGCAATCCTCCTGCCTTTGCCTCTTGAATGCTGGGATTACAGGCGTGAGCCACCATGCCCGGCACTGTGGTATGTGGTACTGACTATTGCTGGGTGTGAGTCTCCACACCCAGTATTGTATGTGGTTACCAGGGGATCAAACCCAGGTCCTCGCGCTTGAAAGACAGGCGCTGGACCCACTGAGCTAAATTTTCCGTCCCCCGTATGCAAGAAAGCATGGATTATGCCAAGTAATTTGTCAATTCTACACACTCACAGATAGCTTAATAGAAAGAGAAGGGAAAGGAGACTGTGTAAGGGAGAGCTTCAAGTCTGGCTAGGGCAAGTGAACCATGTGCCTGTCTTCTGAGCCTAAAGGTTGAGACTTGTCTCCCTGCAGCCTGAGAGACCCTTAGGGGCTTGAGCACACTCACTCCCATGCATCGAACCTTGTCAGTGGCCATCTTGACAGCCCCACCCCCTTTTATCTCTCACCCATGGCCTCACCTCCCCCCATAGCTCATGCCATATACATCCCCTGCTCACCAAATTTTGGGCAAAACCCTAGGTTAAACCAATAGACCCTCCCCTCCTCCCACCCTTCACCCCACCCTGTGACCCTTTGCTCTATATATGACACTGAAGCTTGAATAAATCAGAGTTCTAGAAACTTTCTCCATGGTCTGCAACTGACTCTGTGCCTCACCCTGTCCGGCCAGAAAAGCCTCACAAAGACAACGACCAAGAACTGTGTGTCACCACACTGCATGATTAATTATGTGGTCTTCCCCACTGGAATCCTGTTTGGAGTTGAGAAAGAGTCCACAGGGCCAGGGATTTAGCTCAGTGGTTCTGGTGCCTGTCTTGCAAGCGCAAGGACCTGGGTTTGATCCCTGGTAACCACATACCATACTGGGAGTGGAGACTCACCCCAGCAGCAACCAGTACCACATACCACAATGCCAGGCATGGTGGCTCATGCCTATAATCCCAGCACTCGGGAGGCAGAGGCAGGAGGATTGCTGTGATGTGAGTTTGGGGTCAGCCTGAACCACAAAGCAAGATCCTGTCTCAAAAAACCTTAAAAAAAAAAAATCTGGATACTTCAGCCAAGTGCTATCTATAATCCCAGTACTTGGAAGGCTGAAGCAAGAAGTCTATGACTTCAAGGCCAAGCTAAACGATATAATGAGATCCTGTCTCAGAAAAATCAAAACTTGGTTTATTTATCAACCAAGTATGAAATAAGCCCTCTGTGAATCCAACTTTCTGATCTATGGCTATTTTACTAACTCTGCTTTTATCATTTTTCATCTTGTACTAATAAATACTAACCTCATTTCTCTAGAACAGACTCCCACCTTAGGATTCATCTTACCAGGGGCTTGAGGCAAGAAGGCCTCCACAGAGCTGGGGATGGGACAGGAGATCGCAGCCCTGGGCTGACCGGCTCTCACTGCTATTCTGGCCCAAGATGCCAAGATGGACTCCTGCGCAGAAGTCACCACTTCAACTATGTCTGACTCCTGTCTCCTATGCGCATCCGAAGTGTTCCCGGGCCCTTTCCGGTTGGCCGGCGCCCTGCGCTTCCTCATGCTTAGCTGCAGTTTGGCCTCTTCTGGTGTCCCAGGGATGTCCTGCAGAAGGAAAATCAGGAGGTGGTTTTGCAGAAACGTAACTTCCACAGACTTAGGATCCGTTTTACTGTTCAGGACCCAAATACGAAGGATCTAGAAGTGGAACATTTTAGCGTGCTGGTTCTCAGCTGGGAAAAATCCAGAATGTTGCAACCCAGGACACAGCCCAGTGCTCTCATGCCCAGGACACCAAAAAAAAAAAAAAAAAAAAATTTTTTTTTTGATACAGGGTCTCTTTGTAGTTCAGGCTGGCCCTGAGCTCAGCCTCAAACTCACATTACAGCCATTCTCCTGCATCTGCCTCCCGAGTGCTGGGATTACAGGTGTCAGCAGTCACACCCTGTATTGTGGTATGTGGTCACCGGATCCAACTAGGAACCTTGCACTTGCCAGGCAGACACTGGAACAACTGAGCTAAAAATAGATTTTTAAAATAAAATAAAGAAGGAAAAGAGACCCTGCCAGAGATCCCAGCCCATGTGGAAATGTCTGCAAAAGGGACTCCCCACAACGTGTACCATTTCCACATCACACCATTAACACTCACACACTGCTGCTGGGGGTATGCGTGTCTCTGCAGCCTCAGGTAGACCTCGATTTTCTAAGGAGATTGAAAGAGCAAGAGGAGTTACAAGCTGACTGAGGTCCTCCATCTCCCCCCAAATGAAGCATCCCTATCATACTCACCTGGCCGTCAGTACTCAAGTTAAATTGCTGGCACCAGCCTCGAAGGGTGTTCCGGGACACCTCATTCACTGGGGGCAGAGTGGTCGGCAGGGGAGGGGTTGGCGTTTTCCATCTAGCTTTGGGGTGAGCCTGGCACGCTTCATTCACTTGTGGAATGTGAACTGAGAAAAGAATGGAGCCAAAACTGAAGTCATTTAATGTGTGTGATTTTTCTATCATTTTGCAAAGATTTTCTCATCAACCAGGGGCCTGCACATTTATTTTTTTTCACTATTACAAATGAGTTGACAGGTTCAGGAATTAAGACTCAGACAAGAGCTGGGCATGGTGGCTCACGCCTATAATCTCAGCACTCAGAAGGCAGAGGCAGGAGGATTGCTGAGTTCAAGGCCACTCTGGGCTACATAGTGAGTTCGGGGTCAGTTTGAACTACAAGTAAGGCCGTCTCAAAAGGGAAAAAAAAAACTTTACAAGATGACACAGCCCCTAAAAAGGCAGACTTTGAACTCAAAGCAAATATGGATTTTAAATTCCACTTTTTTTTAATAGTACACACATTAGTTGGGGTTTTTTGTTTTATTTTTGATTTTTTTGCAAATTTTGGTAACCACATGGATTGAGCATGATACTCTATTTCCCATTCAAACTGTCTAAATTTTGAACCAGAAATATCAGCTGTTTCTACAAAAATCCAGGTTATCACCCCTAGCCAACAATGCTCTACCATTTAGTAGCTCGCTCCACTCATTATTTACTTGTCTCAAAGTCTGTTATTGACTGAAAATGAACAGTATCTGACATCCTTCTATGAAGCACTGAGGATACAAAGTCCTATACCATGATTTAAGGGCTACTATTTTATCATTGGTTGCTCACCAAACAAAAGTACCAGATCTGTTTTCAAAAATTATCTAGTCTTGGGCCAGATATTTAGCTCAGTGGTTCCAGCACCTGCCTTCCAAGCCCAAGGAGCCTAGGTTCAATTCCCCAGTAACCACATACAACAGTGCTGGGTGTGGTGCCTCAGGCCTGTAATCCTAGCACTTGGGAGGCAGAAGCAGGAGGATTGCTGTGAGTTTGAAGTGGTCTGGGCTAGTAGTGAATTCAGGACCAGCCTGAACTACAAAGTGAGACCTTGTCTCAAAAAATCATCTAGTCTTGGGCCGGGGCGTTAGCTCAGTGGTTCCGGCGCCTGTCTCGCAAGCGCAAGGACCTGGGTTCGATTCCCTGGTAACCACATAACAATACTGGGTGTGGAGACCCACACCCAGCAGCAACCAGTACCACATATCACAGTGCTGGGCGTGGTGGCTCACGCCTGTAATCCCAGCACTCGGGAGGCAGAGGCAGGAGGATTGTGATGTGAGTTGGAGGCTGAGCTCAGGGCCAGCGTGAACCACAAAGCGAGACCCTGTCTCCAAAAAAAAAAAAAAAAATCATCTAGTCTTAACAAGAGGTGAGTATGTATTAGCAACCTTTTACTTTCCCCAGTACTGGGGATCGAACCTAGGACTTAGACAAGTGCTGTAGCGCTAAACCTACTCCCAGCCCATCAGCTGTGTCTTCCTAGAAGATAGAAGAGGCTGAGCCCTGTTCAACTGTCTGGCTGCAGCAGGAAAACACGCTCGTTTCAAAGCAGCCGGGGCTTATTTTGTATCTTAAATCGAGGAGCTCTCTTACAAGTAACTGAAAGGTTTAAGGTGGCTGCTGTACAATCAGGAGATAAATAAGGAAACTCGTGCCTCCTGGCCTCCCGAGTTGCTAACCAAGCGCTCTCTGCTCTCATACCTGTATTGCTTAAATCTGCACGTGGTGTAACACTTGATTCCATCGGCTGTTCAGAGTCCTCTGTCACCGGCACCAGTGTTAAAATCACATTTTCCTCTTCTTTTCCCTCCTCACAGATACTCTGGAAAGAGAAGTCAGTCCCGGATCTTGCCGGACTCCCCGTAACTGCTTACTCTTAATTGTATGGAGTCCAGTGAATCAAAAGACACGATGGTTGATGGAAAAAGACTGAGATTCTTTGAATGCGATGCAACTGACAGAACTTTTCTTAGATAAAGTAAATTAAGAGGAAAAGGGCAAGAGCAGATTTACAAGGGTGTGATAAGAGAAAATAGAAGACAGGGCTTGCATTTGGAGCTTTTCTCTCCTCTCCGTGAGCTAAAACCAGTACTTCTGTGGTCTCTGCATCCGTACTGCATGTGTCCTAGCCTTTCTGACTTCTACCACAAGACTTTGCTCCAGGCTGGGGTCTAGTGCACCACGCGAGCAGCCCCCAGTGTTCGCCTGGCCTGTCGGCATCTGCAGGCTGTGCAAAGCCTCCAGCGGCTTCTCACAACTGCCCAAACAAGAGTCCAGTGGCCTACGGGTGGGCCTGCACATTCCCGGGGCTGAGGCGGGCCTCGCTTTTTTGTTCCGCGGTGTCCGCGATGGGTCCCAGGCGCTGGGCTCTCTGGCAAGTGCTCGGCTCAAAGCCTTGTCTTATAGATGAGAGAAGCAAAAGGTAGCATGGACAGCAGGTAGGGAGGAGGACTCAACACTCGCCAGCTGCTGGTCCGGAAACAGGCGTATTTCTCCTAGTTCGCCCTCCCGGAGAGCCTTGCCAAACCTGAGGGCAGCCGGAGAGTCCCTACCCTGTCCCGGAATGCGGTCCGGGACTTGGCTCTCACCCGGTAACCTCCGCCGGGGAGAGGCCGCCACGCCCCCCTCCCGGTAGGTTTCCATTCAAAGGTCGCCTCTTACCCGCCGGCCTCGGCGCGCAGTTAGTGATTTCTGCATTTGTATATCACTTTCCCAAAACTCTCCGAGCGCTCGGAGTGAGCCCGGCCTGGGGCGGCCACGTGACTTCCAATCACCCCCAAACCTAACCCGCGGCACCCCTTCTACCAGGAAAGGGGCCCTGCAAACACACCGCACTTTCCTAGATCTCCTCTCCTCCAAACCTCCTCTAGAAACCAGGCATCCAGGAAAAAAAAAAAAGCCAGTTAGTCACTCAACTAGCTTGATCCATATTGCCCATTTCCTTTCCCTGTAAATCTTAGGCTTTACCATGCTCATCTTGTCCCGTGACAGCACCTTACTAAAATACAGATTTTTTTTTTTTCTTTGTGAATCGCCTAAAAGGGAAGCAGTGTTCGCTGTGCGAAGAGGAGGTTCCAAGATGGAGATTTCTTGTACCCAGAATTTGATTGGTAGCAAAAAAAGAAAAAAGAAAATCTAAGCAACCCAGAAAAACTTGGAGAGCACTTGGTGAGAAAAGAAATTCTGTTAGAGAGAAAACTTACCTCCTGGCTGACACTGCAGCTTGCTTCTGACATCTTCCAGGCCGCCCAGAACTGAGCCAAATGCTAAGGATACCTGCGACTTTCACCTTTTCACCTGAGGGCTTTGGACGCCTTTTATAGGCAAATTTCTCCTACTTCCGGTTACCCAGCGCTCTGTTTTCCTTCCCCTGCACTTCCCCTCCTTCAGCACTTGACAGTGTTTGGTTTTATCTGTTTTAGCAGCCTCAGGACCTTGTTCTCTCTAGGAGACACCTGAATTACTAAGCAATTCGGATTACTCCGAACGCTTTTTTTTTTTAATTAGTTTGTTCTCTTCATTCCTGAGAGTGGGATTTGGGAGAAATCTGGCAATGACAAAACCTTGCTTGACAAATCCCAAGATCCCCTTGGGGGCCAATGGAGGAAGATTTTCAAAGTTGTCCTAGGGCAATGTTGGTGAGAAGCTCCAGGATTCACTACGAATAAAAAAGATCCTGAAGCTAGGTGTGGTGGCGCAGACTCTAATCCCAGGAGTTGGGAGGTCAAGACAGGAGGATCACTGTGTGTTCCCGGCTCTCCTGAATTCAAGGTCAGCCTGGATTACATAAATCTGATCTTTAAAAAAACATTCAGAAGACTTTAGGGAGGTGGGGTTATTTAGTTGTTTGTGAGACAGGTCTTACTATGTAGTTCAGACTGCTCTTGAACTCACTATACAACCCTGCTTGATCTCAAACTCACTATGATCCTCCTGCCTCAGCTTCCCAAGTGCTGGGATTACAGGTGTGCACCAGCATGCCTGGCTGTCACAGTGTTTTATCATTGATTTATGCCTAAAAGTAGGGCACTCACACACTCACTAGATTTACATTGTGGGGAGTATTACATGTCTCTTAGTACACCGAGTGTGTTGGCTCATGCCTGTAATCCCAGCACTTGGGAAACTAAAGCAAGAAGATGGCTGAGTTTGAGGCCAGCCTGAAGTACATAGTAACCTTGTCTTTAAAAAGGAAAAAGTCTCTTAGATCTAGTTTTAAACACAAATATTTAACCAGCAATAATATTGAGAAGGGAAAGGCTTGGTTACTATCACTGGAACAGCAAAGACCAGACATTAAGGTGCAGGGTGCAATGAGGGCTGCACAGGTTTGAGAACTTCCGGTGAGCACTGCCACAAGGCGGCCCCCAGCAGCAGGGGAGGCAGATGGGTTCCCAGGCCACTCTGAGGAGCCAAAGCTTCTCTGGTGTCATCAAACCTGTGCCCTTAAGTGGACTTTCTCTGCATCTGGGAAAATGCTCCATTATTCTCGGAGCCAGGAAGCTGGGGTCAGTTTAATTTAGCAATGGGACAAATGCAGAGTAGTCTTGGAGGGCGTGCAGTCTATTTCCATCTGTACATGAAGGAACTGAATGGAAATGTAAAGCAGGAGGCCCACCTTCGACTTCCTATATGGCACCTCTAGGGCAAGGATGGCTCCTGAAATCTGTTCTCAGTGAGTCCTCCGTGTCTTATGCTCCCGCAGTTTGGAAGCATTGGTGGGATCAGTATTTTTCCAAGTGACTTTGGAGAAATGTCAAGCAAAGGTCCCAGAAAGCACAGATCTCAACTACCCATGGGTGTGGCTCTGCTTATCTAGGTTTTAGAAAAACTAATAGGCTCGCCCAGGGCGGGGCTCTGGTGCCTTTGCTGGGACTGAAGGTCTCTTGGGAAGATGAATCTTTCCTTTTCTTTAAAGCCTTTGTCACAATACACATCATCTTGTGTGCTTTTCTGGGGGCTCTTTCTCTTTCTGTCTTTCTAATGAGGTTGAACCCAGACTTACATCCTTTGCCATCTTTTTTTTTAGGTTTTTTTTTGAGACAGAGTCTCACTTTGTGGTTCAAGCTGGCCCTGAGCTCAGCTTCAAATTCACATCACGGCAATCCTCCTGCCTCTGCCTCCCGAGTGCTGGGATTACAGGCATGAGCCACCACGCCCAGCACTGTGGTATGTGGTACTGGTTGCTGCTGGGTGTGAGTCTCCACGTCCAGTATGGTATGTGGTCACCGAGGATCGAACCCGGGTCCTTGCACTTGCAAGACAGGCACTGGAATCACTGAGCTAACTCCCCGGCCCCATTCTTTGCCATCTTTTAAATTTAATTTTAGGGATTTTCTGAGAGGGGTTGTTTTGTTATTTTTGGAATGTGGTCTTGCTATGGAGTTCAGACTGCTCTTGACTCACTGTGGACCCCCTGATAGCCTCGAATTCACACTGTGCCCTGTCTCAGCGTCCTGACTGCTGGAATTACATCCTGCCTCACACTACGTAGCTCCCGTTCCAAAAACTGCAACCTCAACTAGTAGGACTATCGATTCCTACTGTGCACTTGGAGACTATACAGAAACGATTCCTGTATTTATAAAACCAGAGGCCTCCCTGAGCAGACTCGGCATAAGGTGCCAGTTGTTACCAGGCCTTTAAATTTCAAAGATCAGGGCTGGGAATTTAGCTCAGTGGTTCCAGTGCCTGTCTTGCAAGTGCAAGGACCCGGGTTCGATCCCTGGTAATCACATACCATACTGGGTGTGGAGACTCACGCCCAGCAGCAACCATACCACATACCACAGTGCCGGGCGTGGTGGCTCATGCCTGTAATCGCAGCACTCGGGAGGCAGAGGCAGGAGGATTGCTGTGATGTGAATTTAAGGCTGAGCCAGGGCCAGCCTGAACCACAAAGCGAGACCCTGTCTCAAAAAAGAAAAAATAAATAAATAAATAAATAAATTTCAAAGATCAGGGATCATGCTCATGTGGGCTTCGGGGTTAGTACAGGTCCTCACAACCTGCTTTCCCATTTGAGTCGCACACAGTGACATGGTGAGAGGCTGCAGGTCCCTGGAGGAATGAGGAGGAAGCAGGTGGAGGCTCTTGTCTTGCCTCCCAGGCGGGTCTGGGAGCTGAGGGAGGGATCTGACTTTCTCCAGGCAATCTCCCTCAGCTCCTGCCACTCCTGACTTGTTCTGACTACAGACACGAAAGGGTGTCCTCCTTGGCTGGCCGTCTGCTGTGCCCCTGGTGCACCATGCTCTGTAAACTCCCTTCCCTCCAGTCTCCCTGGAAATGCCAGCTGCTCCCTCCTAATGACCACATGCTGTTACCAGGCTTTATATGACAGGCCGAGCCAACTCAGCATCACACCAACGCCCAGCTCTGCGACCGTCTCACCACCAGCCCTGTGTGCAGAGAACCCAGACCCAGCACAGCTGCTGCTGCCTCATTGAATGCCAAGGTAACTCCTGCGGACAGGCGTGTGACTGCACTGGACTCAGCCGTCCTTTGGGTGTGGCTCCTCAGCCTCTTTATCTTCTCCGTCCCCTGCCATGATAACCTGTGTATTCCTACCAGGCTGTCCGTCCTGTGCCAGAAAAACGTGCCCAAAGGTGGAGAATTCCCACTTGCCCTGCCTCGTGCCCTAGCACCTCAGATCAACTCAGACTCCTGCCCTTGCCAGCACTGGCAGCTGGTTGCCAGATACCTTGGATAATTCTCTTTCCTCTTGGCATCTGGAACCCTTTCCCTGCGTTGTGTGAGAATCAGCTCGAAGTTGCTGGTCTGGCTCTGGCAGAGGATTCTGAAAGAGTTTCCTCAGCGCTGGCTGGTCCTGGGAGCTGTGGATGGTGCCATGCTGGCTCTGGGAATCTTGGTGATGGTGGAGCCAGCATCAGGGGCATTCATCCTTGACACAGGCTCTGGTGCCAGGTCTGCCCAGCCGGCTGCTGACTTTGATGGAATTCACAGCACTGGCCGCCCCTACAGCCCTGGCGAGGAGCTTCTGCTGCTGGTCCCTTGCTCACTGATGGAAGGACAGAATGACAGCACCAGGAAGCTCCCTGGCTTTCATATGCCACACTTGGAAAATATCTTAATGCCCAACTTCCTTTCTGCCTATTGGTGGACATCAGTAGAGCTTAGAAACCTGCCAGTGCCTTTCTTTGTATATGTAAAAACATATAGATTTCATAAGTTCCTGATTACTGCACTTGCAAGAACATGTCTCACTGCTAGGACATTTTTATCCTATATTTTCTCTTTTTTTTTGAGGAAAGTTCTCACTATGCAGTCTAAACGGACCTCTAACTGGCTACATAGCCCAAGCTTCCCTTCAAACCTAGTCCTCCTGCCTCAGCCTTCTGAATAGCAGGGATTAGGGGTGTGTACTAGTACACCTGGGACATTTTCATTTTTCAAAATAGGGTCTTACTGTGTAGTGCAAGCTGGCCTTAAACTCAGTATACTGCCCAGGCTGGACTCAAACTCACAGCAATCCTCCTGCCCCTGGCATAACAGGACATATTTTCAAGTCATCTCCAGTGAAGTTTAAAGCAACAGGACCACCATGGCGTGCTAACGACCACTTGTGCCTCACATGACCCAGGATGACGTCTCCTCGTCTTTGTCCCTCTCTCCTCCTTCTCCTTTTTTCTTGTGGTGATTGTAGGGATTGAACCCAGTGCCTGCGCACTAAGCTGCATCCCTAGACCTGCTTGTTTTGAGCATTGTCTTGCAGTCATATCCTGAGCACGTACACAGTACAGAGTATAAAGCTGGGACACCTTGGAGCTGGGAACACAGCTCCGGGTAGAAGAGCTGCCTAGTAGGCGCAAAGCCCAAACTTCAATCCATAGCACTACAAAAACATGTTAAAATAAACGAACCAAAAGGTGAAGTCAGGAGCACTGATCAATCACGGTCCCTGCTGCAGAGCATGAAAAAGTGCACCTTTGTGACCACAGCCATGTGCTTCCCTCCTCTGCCTGAATTCCTTGAAAGGAAGAGAAAGGGGGTACCCGAACTGTGGCCCCTCTCCTAGACCTGTGAGCGTGACATTTACCACCAAGATAATTATATTCCCTGGGCAGGTCTGAATCACTCGCTTCAGCAACCAAGTCAGGGCCAGGAGTGTGGCTGGTGCTTGTGTGTGGGAGGAGGAGGAGGCAGTAGGATCCTAAGTTCAAGGTTGCCCTGGGCCTCTTACAGACCTAGCAAGGTCTTGTCTCAACATAAAAACTAAAAAGGGCTGGGGCTGTTCCCCAGTGAGAAGGCCCTGGGTTCAAATCCTGTCACCACAAAAAGAAAGAGATGGGAAAGAAGGAAGAAGAGGAGGAGAAGGAGGAAAGAGCCAAATGACCAGTAGAAAAAGCTACATTTCTCACATCTGAGGACCCTGGGGATCCAGGACCAACTTTTTGTTGTTGTTGTTAAGGGAGTGATGCCTGTTTTAGGAGCTGCTTCCCTAACTATGGGCCATGAGGTGTTGAGCACTTTGTCCTGCAGCATGATTTCCACCCTTTCCCACTGAAAGTTGACTCGATGGGCTTGTGGCTCTCAGGGTCAATTATCCCATGTTCGTGGAGACTCTGAGCAGCCTCCACACACAGCGCCCCTGTGTGCTGCCGGCTCTCTGGACAGTCTGACTGATTCCCTTTGTCCAGTGTGCAGGACTCACCCTGGATCACTCAGTCCTGCGGAGGACAGCGGCTACCCCATCTCCTTCCCAACTCTTGCTGCAGGCCTGGACAACACCAGCGCTCTTCCTCCGCATCCATGGTGATATGCGTGTGTCCCATACACGCGTCTCTAACCCGTGTCAACTTTATTTTATTTTAGGGGGTACAGGGATTGAACCCAGGACATTCCTGCTGACCTGAATCCCCAACAGATCTTCATTGTTTTTGATTTTGAAATAAGCTTTTACCGGGTCACTAAGTTTACCAGGCTGCACTTGATCCTCCTGCCCCAGCCTACTAAGTGCTGGCATTATATTGGGTGCTGCACCACTGTGCCTGGTTCTACTGCTATGTTTTTTTAAAATTAACTTTATTGGTACATTTTTATACATACATTATAATCACATTCAACACTGAGGGATTGTAGCTGTACATGACACATCTTGATATATACTATATATATATGTACACTTTGTTTCCATTTTGCTACTGTTGTTTTGTTTTTACCATCAAATTTTTTCTTTCCCTTCTTTACTTTCCTGTTTGTTTCGTACTTAGGTTGAACTCAGGCTCTTACACTTCCAAGGCAGGTGGTGGAACCACTGAGCTAAATCCCAGGCCCACACTGTGTGTTTTGAGTATACATACTCAGTGGAGGAAGCAGGTGGAGCTGAGGTGGGGTACAAAGAAACTGATGCCTGCCACCCACTGTCCTTGTCAAAATAAGGCACTGTGAGAACTCTGAGGCAGGGGATAGAGCTAAGTACTGGAGCATGTTCTCACCATGCACCAGGGCTTGACTGTCCATCGGCACCACCAGGAAAAGTTCAAGAACTGAATTTAGCCAGATGCAACATACTGTGCATGTAATTCTAGCACCAAGAGGGGCTGAGGCAGTAAGACCATAAGCTTATGGCCCACCTGGGCAACTTCCAAGAGCCTTTCTGGAAACAAAAAATGGCTGGGGATGGAACTCAGTGGTAGGGTACCCCGAGGCTTAACCCCACATTATGGAAGAAAAAAGGCTTCATGTTCTCAGCTTTGTTCTTGGGAAACATAACATTAAAGACTAGAGGCTAGAAAGAATAAAGTAAAATAGTCACAAGTTACATGTATATAGTTTGTGCAGCACTTCATATGCATTCTCAATACTTCAATACTGCAAGATAAATTTATTATTTTAATTTTTTGAGACAGAGTCTCACTTTGTAGTTCAGGCTGGTCCTGAACTCACTATGTAGCAGGCCAGCCTCAAACTCACAGCAATCTTCCTGCCTCTGCCTCCCGAGTGCTGGGATTACAGAGGTAAGTCACCACTCTGGGCTTATTATTTTTTTTTTTTTTACAAGATCTCACTCTGTAGTTCAGATTGGTCTTGAACTTCCTGTGGAGCTCAGCTGGCCCAGAACTCACAGTAGTTCTCCTGCCTCAGCCTCCCAAATGCTGGGATCACAAGTGTGTGCCACCAAGTCCACTAGTCTCAGATTTTCACCCCTATAATCTTGTTTTGCTTTTTCTTTTTGTGCTACTGAGGACTGACTCGAGGCTTTCATGCTGAGATACATTGCCTGGCATTTCTTTTTTAGTTTTCTTTTTCCTTTGGTATTTTGACACAGGCTCTTGCTATATAATTCAAAATGACCTTGAACTCACTATGTAGTCCAGGCTGGCCTTAATTAATAGCCATCCACCTGCCTCAGTTTACCAAATGCCGGGATTACAAATGCACGAAAACTCTTTTCAGACACAAACTGGATGGTGAGCAAGTCGCTCCACTCCAGGCTTCCCTGCACTTTTTAAGATAAAGACAAAACAAAGGCCCGCTGTGGTCTGGGACAGCATTCCAATGTGGCTCACCTGACACCGCCCTTCCCGGGGCAGCACCCCAGGCCCGGCCCTTCACCTTCGCAAGGACCCAAGCTCTTCAGACCAGGCTGAAGACTGTGCCCTTTCTCTGCACTTCTGACCTGATTTGAGGGCTCAAGCTTTTATTAAGTGACCTACCCAGGAGAATTACACCTTCAAGGACAATTTCCTTCCTTCATTGCAGTCCCACTGTAGATGTTCCATGGAGGGGACAGAGGGACAGCGACTCAAGCTCGTCTTGCCAATGACCCATTCATTTTTTGGTCTTCATCCTGTACAACTTTCCATTTCCCCACAGTAAAGGAAGTTTTCTTTCCTTTCTTATCTTTCAAAAAACCCTATAATTTTAGAAGTTTTCTTATTCTTCAGGTAGTGATTGAAATATTGAGGGATTATTGCTGCCTACTTTTGGACTCTACACTTCAAACGAGGAGAGCCCATTGTGGTGGCACACACCTGTAATGCCTGCTCTTGGGGATAATAAGGCTGAGGCAAGAGGACTGCTGGAGTTTGAGACCAGCATGGGCTCCATAGTGAGTTGTAGGGCAGCCTGAACTACAAAAAGGAACATTTTACAGAAGAAAAGAACCTGAATAAATTAAAAACAAAACATGAAAGAGTGAAGATGTAACTCAGTACATAGGCCCTAGGTTCAGTCTCTAGTACCACAGGCATTAATAAAGTGACTGAGAAATAATAGTACATTAAAGCAGATTTTAAAAATAACAACAGTATCTCACTATGTGGTTCAGGTTGGGCACTAGTAGGGACAGAGAAATCATCTTAGGATTTCAGAGATGGCAGAGTACAGCTGTCTGACAGCCTGCCCACGAGAGGCTTGAGAGGTTCCGCTGTGAAGGCCTGGGTTCCAACCCCAGCACCAAGATGGAGGCCAGAAAGTTTGAGTGCAATGGGCTAAGGTGCAGAAACGGCAGGGCGGCTGCAAGGTGGTCAGAGCACAGCTAGGGTACACTAGGTGGGTTAGGCCTCAGAAGGCATCCCTGGTCCTGTGGCTTTCTTACTGGATAAAAGGAGTCATGCAAAATGTAATTTCTTCCTTTTTTTGGTGTTTTTTGAGACAAAGTCTCACTGTGTAGTTCAGGCTGGCCTTGAATTCATTAAGGAGACCAGGCTGGCCTCAAACTAGTAGTGACCCACCTGTCTCAGCCACCTCAGATGACAAGTGGGTGCTCTCATTCCTGGCTCCGTGCAAAGGTTTAAAGCAGAAAAGGCTTAGAATCTGACTTAGATTTCCTAAGCTCTGACAATTTTCAAACTTGCATATATTCTGCATTTCATTAAATAACTGTTAGTTTTTCAATATTTTCTTTGTATATTATATATATTCTACAGCTAAAATAGTTTTAACAATCGAGAAATTTAACAGCTATACTGTCATGTAATATGCATTCCATGTTCAATTTCTCTAATTATCCCCAAAGTAACCTTTTAGATAAGAGAAACAGTAAATTATTGCTATCGTCCTAACAAAGTTTGATTGATTATTTAGGTTTCTTGAAAGAGGACCTCAAATGCAGCCCAGGCCCATCTAGAGCGTGCGGTGATCCTGCTGCCTCAGCGTCCTGAGTGCTGGGATTACAGATGTGCACAATACCCAGCCTTTAACCCAGTTTACAAAAAATGGCATAGGGGCTGGGAGAACAGTTTGGTAGTAGTGTTTGCCTACTAAATACACATCCCTGAGTTTGATTCCCTGCAGGGCATTAACATATGGTATAATGCATCCTTTTTTGTCGTATTTGTGGTACTACAGATTGAACTCTGGGCCTTCACAGTTACATCTGGAGACCTTTTTAAGCTTTTGGTTCTGAGACACTCTTGCTAAGTTACCATTCTAGGCTTCCTTCTGCTGCTGCATCCCCGACTAGCCATCCTTCTGCCTCTGTATCCCTGACTCTGGAATGCTAGGGTTATAGGAGTGTGCCCCCATGGCTGGTTAACGTATGTGTTTGTTGGGTGTGTAACCTGTGATTATCATGTGTGCTCACACCCTAGAAACTGCCACCCAAACAAGATCAGTATCAATGGAAGTTTAACCTAGGTATGGTCCACGGCCATAACCCCAGCACTCCAGGAGGCTGAAGCAGAAGTCTCAAGGTTGAGCAGAGGCTGGGAAACAGCAAATTAGCCAGATCCTGCCCCAACATGAAGGGTTGGCCATGTAGCTCAGTGTGAAGGTCCTGGGTACAGTTCCTGACCTTACACAAAATAATAATTATAGAATAGCAATCTAACAGATTACAGTGCAGTGGAAGAGAATTGTTCACTTAACCTTCTTTCTTTTATTTTTTAGGTCTTTTCAGACAGGGTCTCGCTTTGTGGTTCAGGCTGGCCCTGAGCTCAGCCTCCAACTCACATCACAGCAATCCTCCTGCCTCTGCCTCCCGAGTGCTGGGATTACAGGAGTGAGCCATCACTCCTGGCACTGTGATATGTGCTACTGATTTCTGCTGAGCATGAGTCTCCACGCCCAGTATTGTATGTGGTTACTGGGGATCGAACCCAGGTCCTTGCACTTGCAAGACAGGCTCCGGAACCACTGAGCTAAATTCCCAGCCCTCATTTACTTTCTTTCAGTGGGAATTTAAATCTAAGACTGTCAAACGGGTAACAGGAAGACCCATTGTGCTGCTCATCTACTAATTATCTGAGACAGCAGTTATGATTGAGGCCAATTGCCCCTGAAGTCCTGCAGGTGCTTTGAAGTCTTACATAGGGTTAGAGCTCACATAGCCAGTATGATTCCCACTACCAGCCCCTTCATGAAAATGTCAAAATTGACTAAGTACTTTTAGGGAGATCAGCTTAATTTCGGTAAACTGGAGTCTTAGAGGCCCCTCCTGTGCCCCCATGACCCTTCTCTCTCATGCTGGGCATCCCAGCCCACACTTCAGAGTCTGGCAGCTCCTTTAGCACCATTCCTGGAGACTTCCAGACACCAGAACTTGTGGACACAGATCTTTGCCCACCCAGATGGGAAAATAGAATGAATGCGAATCTCCTCTTGCCTTCCTCCCTTTTGAGACAGGGTCTCAAATGTACTCCAGGCTGGTCTCGAACTCACTACGTAGCCCATGGCGATTGAACTGTCTTAGTGTCCAAAGTCCCCTGGTTAAAAGCGAGGGTAAGGAGATTAGTGGCAGGTGCAAAGTCCTAGGTTCAATTCCCAGTACCAGAAAATAAGATAATCACAGAGGTCTCCCAGCCACTGAACTCATCAGGCAGGCGGTTCCCTAGCGCCACCGGTGTGGATTTGGTCTCCTGTCCTGGGAGACTCTGTGAACTCTGGCTGCATCCATCTGTTCCCTGCATTAGTTCATTTCTCGAAAGGATTTACACAAGGACATTAGGTATAGACAGGAAAAAAAACACCCACGTAAAACAGAACAAAGCAACATGAAAACCCAGCCTGCAATCCCTACACTCAAGAGGCTGAGGCAGAGGGGTTGCCGGGTTGTTCAAAGACAGCCTGTTCTGTACAGTGAACTCAAGCCGGGTTCAGACTACAGAGCAAGATCCCGCACAGAAAACAAGGCAGAATCGAGACACCAGATTTGGACATTATTTTATAATTACAGAAACCAAAACCAAATGCAAATCTACACGCTAACGCAGAAGACGCAGCACAGATGAGGAAGGGATTGGGGCTGCAGCGCTCGATGGAGCACCTGGCAACTGCACCCAGCATGGCCCCTTGCACAGGGGCTGCCCAGGGAGCTGAAGATGTTCCTGTGGAGGGCGTTGGTGGCCTCCTGGGCACCTTCCCCTAGCTGTATATATCTGCTGAGATGGCTCCAACAGCCAGGTATCTGCACTGACGCAAGGCTCGGATGTTCAGTCTCGTTCACGCTGCAGTTTTGTAGATTTGACCCCTCCAGTGGGGCAAAACACCAGAGAGGCTCCCTTTATCCTGTGTTCCTAAACCCATCGCAGGCTTTTAACTAAGACCTTGTTCCTATAAAACAAGTGAAATGTTTGTTTTTAGTAAGAAGGAAACCCAGAGGAATTATTTTCATTAGTTAAAATAACCCAAACCCTGGGGTGATAGAGCACACCAGTAATCCTAGCATTCAGGAGGCTGAGACAGGAAGGTCGCCCTAATGTTAAGGTCAGCCTGTGCTGCATAGTGCATGGATAGAGACTCTGTCTCAAAAAACCAAATATAAATAACCAACCAGCCAGGATCAGCTGAGCATGATAGCATATTTCTATGGTCTACACATTCTGAGGAAGAAGCTGAGGCAGAAAGCTTGAGCCCATGCTGGGCAACTGAGTGAGACAGAATTCAAAGCCTTACAGAGGGGCCAGAGATTTAGCTCATTGGTGCCACCACTTATCTTGCAAGTGTAAGGTAGTGAGTTTGATCCCTGGTATGGAAACAAAACAAAACAAAACAAAAACCCCAATGTCGCTGGGTATGGTGGCTCACACCTGTAATCCTAGCACTAAGGAAGCAGAGGCAGGAAGATTGCTGTAAGTTCAAGGCCCACCTGGGCTACATAGGGAATTCAGGGTCAGTGTGAACTGCAAAGTGAGACTGTTTTAAAAAAAACTAAATACAACTCCAGAAAACCTTATAAGACTGGGGATGTAGCCCAGCGGCAGAGCACTGGCCTAGTATGCAGGAGGCTCTGAGTTTGAGCTCTAGACCTGAAAAAACAAAAACACTAGTCAAGTATGAAGAACACGCTTGTAATCCTAGCCCTTGGGTGTTGAAGCAGGAAGATCATGAGTTTGAAGCCAGCTGGGCAACATAGTAAGGTTCTAAATAAAAATAAAAATTCTACTGGTTGGTGTTTCCATTTAGAAAGTAGCTCCAATTACCCTCTCATCAAATTATCTGCATCCTTTACAGTTCTGAATTTCCTATTATCTAAGCAAGCAATTTTTTTTTGTTTTTTTGACACAGGGGCTCACTTTATAGTTCAGGCTGGCCTTGTGCTCACTATGTAGCCCCAGTGAGCCTGGAACTACAGCAATCCTCTTGCCTCTGCCTCCGGAGTGCTGGGATTACAGACATGAGAACAACCACGCCTGGAAAGGAAAGGAGAGGAGAAAAGTCTAAAAGAAAAAAGAGACCAAGGATTTAGCTCAGTGGTTCCAGTGCCTGCCCTGGCAAGCTCAAGGTCCCGAGTTTGATCCCTGGTAATCACGTACCACAGTGCCGGGCGTGGTGGCTCACGCCTGTAATCCCAGCACTTGAGAGGCAGAGGCAGGAGGATTGCTGTGAGCCTCGGCTACATAGTGAGTTCAGGGCCAGCCCGAACTACAAAGTGAGAGCCTGTCTCAAAAAACTAAAAAAAGAAAGAAAGAAAAAAAATCTTGCAGGACTGAAGGTCACAACTCAGTAGCGCACTTTCACGAAATCTCTCTTTGACAGTAGTCATCAGGGTTTCGAGGTTTCCTTTTTTCTTTCAGTTCTGAGGACTGGAGAGCCTTCACACTGAGCTGTATTCCTAGCACACTTCTTTTGTAATGTTTTAATTTTGAGACAAGGTCTCTGTAAGTTGAGAAATTGCTCAGGCTGGGCTCAGTCCTCCAGACCTTCTGCCTCAGTCTCCCAGAATGATGAGATTATACCAGGCCAGCCCAACCCCACGGGGCTGCAGATAATGAGAGGCTGGTGTCTGGGGCTGGTCACTGTTTTGGTGCAGTGTGGTGTTTATAAGGGCTTGTTGCACCGGAACTCTGCGCTTCCAGGCTCTGTGCTCTTTTTCCTGGGGAGTTAGCGGAGGGTTACTTTACTTGAAACTTTCCAGTTCTGGCTAAGAAGGTATCTGCCTCCCCTCGCCCACCCACCAGGAGAGGAGCTCCTTACTTTCGGACACAGGTGGAGCACAGCAAGTTGTCCTCCAGGTGGGGAGGTGGGAAGGTGCCAGAGGGCAGCAGGAACAAGGCGTTGACGCGTCCCTTCTTCTCAGGCACCCAGGCCTGTCCCGCATGGAACTGCAGCTGCACCCAACCCCCCGTGTTTGCAGGGAGACAGCACCCGTGCACCACGCACCACCTGTCACCTGCAGAAGGGCAGGGACTCAGGACCAGCTCCAGAACCACAGGCTGGCTCAAGAGTGTCAGGCCCGTCCTCATCCCAGTAACCTCACCAGGCTGCCCTTTAAGGGATTAGGCTGGGGAGGCAGCCAGGCCCGAGTGCTGGCCTTGTGGGGGAGAAAGCCTGATTTCTGCCCACAGCACCACAGCAACCAAACCACCATAAGCTACAGCGAAAGTTCTGGTGTCTTCCAGCGGCAGGTTCAAGGTCTGAACTCCTAAAGTGGCTGAATCCAGCAAAGCTGCTCCTGGTCTTGCCCTGTATCTGCTATAGTGCTCATGACACAGGAGTTGCCATTCAGCCACTTTAGGAGTGGGGACCAGGGGACACTGTTAAAGGACTGCTTAAAACCATTCACTCGGTGCACAAGTTTCCAGGTTCAAACTCTGATAGTTGATTTTTTTTTTTTTTTTAAAGACAAGGTCTCACTATGTAGCTTAGTCTGGCCTTGGACTCTCAGTGATCCTCCTGCCTGAGGTTCCCAAGGGCTGGGATTACTTGCTATGCCACCACTCCCAGCTCTGATAGTTGATTTTTAAAAAGGGAGAGAGGGGCTAGGGATTTAGCTCAATGCTTCTGGGGCCTGCCTTATAAGTGCAAGGTCGTGAGTTTGATCCCTGGTAATGACATACCACAGTGCCAGGTGTGGAAACTCATGCCCATTAGCAATCAGTATCACACACCACAGGGCCTGGCATTGTGCTCATGCCTGTAATCCCAGCACTCAGGAGGCAGAGCTAAGAGGATCGCTGTGAGTTCGAGGCTTACCTAGGCTACATAGTGAGCTCAGGGACTGACTGCACTACAAGAGTAAGACTTTGTCTCAAAAAAAAAAAAAAACAGAAGAGAGTAACAAGTCAAACAGTGCTGCCCTTTCTGATGCTACCTACAGTTTAAGTAGAAATTCTCAAGGTATGCTCCTTGGGCCAGAATCTCCAGTATAACTTGAGAAATTATTACAAATGGAAACTCTCAGCTCTGTCCCAGTCTTGAATCAGGCAAAACTTTGACCGAACAGAGGTACTGAGAGGTCTCTGGGTGGCTGAGGAAGGAGGACTGCAAGTTCAAGACTGGCTGGGGCAAGTGAGGTTTAGGGAGAGCGTAGGTTAAAATATAGCAACAAGAGCAAAGGCCAGAGGAGGCGGCTCAGTGTGAAGCCCGAGATGCAGTCCTCGGTATCACACACAAAACACATCTGAGGTCAGGGTCAGCCTCAAGGCTTGGGCCCCAGGGTCACTTACCGCCGGACTCTGCTGAGGTCTCCACCGTCTCCCTCCGGCCTGCACCAGCTGCAATCCGGCCCCAGGAGGCCAGCACAGCCTCTGGAGCGGCAGTGGTCAGCGTGCTTGTGCTGACCTCCTCATATAGAGCAGGCGGCTCCTGCAGGGCGGCCAGGTGGCCCATAGAGAACAAGGCCTCCTCGGGAAGGTTGGTCTCCGTGGAAGACATCCTTCCCTCTAGACCTTCCTTGGACCTCCTCCTCGGTTGACCTGATGTCTTGACTCGGGCCTCCTTGGATGTGATAGGGATATTCACCAAATGGGGCTAAATATCAGGGACAAGAGATAGAATGCAGTCACGTGTGTAGGCGTATCCGGGCCAACCCAGCCCTGGGGACGCTCAGACTCAGGCCCAGCCAGGAATTACAGGCATGGAAGTGCACACCTGTAATCCTAGCCGTCAGACACTGAGATAAGAGGATCCCTGCCAGTACAAGGTCAGCATGGGCTACACAGAGTTTATGGCCAGTCTGAACTACATGATGAGAGCTGATCCCCCCCCAAAACATACATAATAAATAATAATTTTAAAACATCACTAATTAAAACTGTATCAGTGGGCCAGAGATTTAGCTCAGTGGTTCCAGCATCTGCCTGGCAAGCAGAAGGTCCTGTGTTCGATCCCTGGTAACCACACACCACAGTGCCAGGCATGGTGACTCACCATCACCAGCAATCAGTGTCACATACCATAATGCTGGGTGTGGTGGCTCACTTCTGTAATCCCAGCACTCAGGAGGCAGAGACAGGAGGACTGCCTGGAGTTCGAGGCTTACCAGGGCTACATAGTGAGTTCAGGGCCAGCCTGAATTACAAAGTGAGACCCTTTCTCAAAAAACCAGAAGACTATATTAGGAGTACAGCCTGAGGGCTTGAGGTTATTGGTGAAAGGATACAAAGTATCAGGTAGATAAAAGGAATAAAATTAACTAGGTGTCTTGGTTCATCCTTTAATCCCAGAACTAAGGAGGCTGAAGCCAGAGGATTCTAAATTTAAACCCAGCATAGGCAATTAAGTAAAAAGGACTGGGCATGAAGCTTAGTCCCAACCTCCAGCACCTCAAATGAAAACAATGCATGGTAACCATATCATATAACAATGTTTCGTATTCCTTAAATTCATTGATAGATTTTACTTTATTTACTTTTTTTTTAGGGACAGGGTCTGGCTTTGTAGTTCAGGCTGGCACTAAACTCACTATATAGCCCAGGCTAGCCTCAAACTCACAGCAATCCTCCTACCTCTGCCTCCCAAGTGCTGGGATTATAGGTGTGAGCCACTGTGATATGTGGTACCAAGCACTGAATTTGGGACCTTGCGCTTGCCAGACAGCTAAATCCCTAGCCCTCTCTCTATTTTTTTTTTAGTTAAGTAGAACTCTTGAAGACATAGGTATTGGCAAAGACTATAAACAAAACCTCAGTTACACAGGAAATATTACAAAGAATCAAGTAAGATCTCATATTATTAAAAAGCTTTTTGGGGGCTGGGTGTTTAGCTCAGTGCTGTCACACCTGCCTTGTAAGCACAAGGTCCTGAGTTCGATCCCAAGTACCAAAAATAAAATAAAATAAAATAAAACTTATGCACAGCAAAAGATTCACCATTAGAGTGGAGACAACTTACAAAGTGGGAGAAAAATTTGTCAGCTATTCCTCAAACAAAGGGCTAATGTTTGGAATATATAAAGGATTCAAAAAAAAAAAAATAAGACCTCCCCCAAATTTAAAAACTTAATCCAAAAATAGGCATCTGAAATGAATAGACACTTCTCAGATGAAACAGAAACAGCAAACAAATACTAAAAAATGTTCATCTGGGCTGGGGATATAGCTCAGTGGCACTGCACCTGCCTGGCAAGTGCCAAGGTGCTGAGTTCAACCCTTGGTATTGCAAAAAGAAAAAAAAAAGTTCACCCTCATTGGTTATTTTAGTTGTTGTTGAGACAGGGTCTCACTTTTGTAGTTCAGGCTGGTCCTGAGCTCACTATGAAGCCCAGGTCAGCGTCGAATTCACAGCAGTTCTCCTGGCTCTGCCTCCTGAGTGCTCGGATTATAGGCGTGAGCCACCACACCTGACACTGGTACAGGAAACAGAACTTGAGACCTTGTGCTTGCAAAGCAGATGTTGAAACCACTGAGTTAAATCCCTGGTCCCTACTACTGGTTATTCAACAGACATAATTTAAACAACCCTGGGATTCTATCTCACTCCAGACAGCACTCACTGCTATCAAGAAATCAAACAGTAACAAATGCTGGCAAGGCTGAGGGATAAAAGGAGCCCTGTGCCAGTGTTGGTGGGAATGTAGACTGGTGCAACCCTGTGAAAATCAATGTGGAGATTCTTCAAAAAACTAAACTGGGGGTCAGGGATTACTCAGTGGTTCCGGTGCTTGCCTTGCAAACTCAAGGTCCCTGGGCCGATCCCCAGTAACCACATAAAACAATGCTGGGCATGGTGAGTCATGCCCACCAGTGATCAGAGCCACATACCACAGTGCCAGGCATGGTGCCTCATACCTGTACTCTCAGTACTTGGGATGCAGAAGCAGGAGGATTGCTATGAGTTCAAGGCTGGCCTGGGCTTCATATAAATTCAGGACCAGCTTGAACTACAAAGCGAGACCCTGTCTTAAAAAACAAAACAAAACAAAACTGGAGCCTCCATTTGAACCAGCTATTTGCCTTCTTGGTATCTTTCTGAAAGTATTAAAAGCATCATATACAATGATATATGCACACTCATATTTATAGCAGTACAATCTGTAATAGCTAAATCTTAGAAATATCCACGATCCCCACAGTGCAGCAATGGCTAAAGACATAGTTTTTAGGTATAGTGGAGCACTACCCTGCTATAAATAAAGGATAAATCTGGACCATTTCTTAGGTAAACAGATGCCCCTTGAGAACAGAATTTTTTCCCAGTACTGGGGATCGAACTCAGACTCTTGCACTTGCCAAACAGGCACATGCCATTAAGCTATATCCCCAGCTCTTATGAACATAATTTTAGGGCCGGCAGTTAGCTCAGTGGTTCCGGCGCCTGTCTTGCAAGTGCAAGGGCCCAGGTTCGATCCCCGGTAACCACATATAATACCGGGTGTGGAGACTCACACCCAGCAGCAACCAGCACCACATACCACAGTACCGGGCTCACGCCTGTAATCCCAGCACTTGGGAGGCAGAGGCAGGAGGATTGCTGTGATGTGAGCTGGAGGCTGAGCTCAGGGCCAGCCTGAACCACAAAGGGAGACCCTGTCTCAAAAAAAAAGTACATAATTTTAAATGAAATAAATTAGTCACGTTGTTTATATTATGTGAGAAACTCAAGAGTAAATGAAGACTAAAATAGATGCTAGACACTTCGATGTAGGAAGAACATGTTCAAATGGGGAAAGAAACAAGGAAGGAGGAAGAGGAAAGGGAACGGAGGCAATAAGGATTAGAAAAAAAATTAAAACAGAAGAAACGTTGAACAACAGAAACAAAGTTTTGTGAAGAGAAGGAAGAAGGATTGAAGGGAATGGAATGGAGAGGGAGATATATGACATACAGGCAGATTCCTTGTGATGAATGTGATCATTATGTGTGTCAAAAGTACACCAATACAATTAATTAAAGAATAACCATACTGCGAGGATGTGGCTAAGTGGCCCAAGCCGGCCTCCAACTTTCTATCCCTCCTGCCTCACACTCTCAAGAAGCTGGGTCAAGGCGGTCAGCATCGTGCTAGGTCGTTACCACTGCTTGTCTTCTGCTTTTTGAGATGGGGTCTTGCTCTGTAGCTCAGGGTGGCTTCCCACTCGGACCGGCCTGCCTCAGCTTGAAGTGTGGGCATCACAGGGGCACCCCCTTGCCTGGTGCTCTGGGCACCTTTTGATGATAAAGGGTGAGACGCAACTTTCCGTCCTGTGGATTTTTCTTAAACCAAAAAGGCTAAGGAATGTAGTGGTCCACACTTGTGATCCCAGCTACTAGAGTTCATGCCACAGGATAGAAGTTCTAAATTGGGCAATTTAGCAAGCACCTGTCTCAAAATAAAAAACAACAGGAGTTGGGGATGTGGCTCAGCTTGTAGGCCTTGGTTCCTGCTCCAGTATCACCATCAATAAGCAAAAAAAGTAAATGCGTGTTACCTTTTGCTGCGGGTAGGCGAATTCACAGAGCCGCTTATATGCTTCTAATTTCTATGACAAAGGAAAGACAGGGTGAGCCGGGCCAGCTTCCCTTGCTCCTGCTCCTGCTCCAGCCCGGCCCGATCCTCACCTGGCCTTTGGTGCTGATCCTTAGCTCCCTGCACCAGCCCCGCAGGATATCCCGGTGGATCAGGTTGATGGGTGGCAGCTCCTCGGGCAGAGGAGGAATCTGAATCTTTTTATGAGGTCTTTGCATTTCACTGTCTTCTTCTCTCTTCTCTGGACAGGGAGGTGAAGGAGAATGGAACAAAATTAGTGTGAATACTCTTTGCATTGCTTACTAGACTTTGAAAAGCACAGCCATTCTTAGTTCTCACAGTCCGGTCTGCCCCGGCATGGCTGTGTGATGGCAGAGCCTCCGAAGGACAGCCTGACCTCAGGTTGCGCTGTGCATCCCAGCTCCCCATCCCACAAACTCCTCCTCCTCTGTGCACCTGCTCCCGGGGCCCTTCTCGCACAGTGCAGGTGTTTGTGCTTCTGTCCTGGGGAATGGGTGGATGGCTTAGACTGGTTAGCAGTCTGGCTGTGACAGGAAGAAAATAAACAGCTCCTAATCCTACACACACAGCCCAGGCTGCCTGGCAGGGCACAGTGTAATTCCAATGCTTTTTTGTTCATTCTGCAATTGTAGCGCCTCAGTTAGGCTCCTGCAAAGACTGTGAGCACAAGGACACACTCAGACTGTCCACACCGAGAAGCACTCCGCTTACTGAGCTTACGGTTGCCAGCAGGGTCAGTGAATATTTTACCTAATTATTCAGCGCAAATCCAAACCAATTTTCTGCTCACTCCCTGTCTATCTCTCATCAAGGTTCTCCAGTATCACCAATTTTTAAAAAATGGAACATGGAGTTTCACAGACAGGACTGCAAACTTAGAGCTACAGTGGGCCCTTGACTTAAGAAATCGATTTGGGATGGGGATTTAGCTCGATGGTTCCGGTACCTGTCTTGCAAGTGCAAGGACCCAGGTTCGATCCTCAGAAACCACATACCATACTGGGCGTGGAGACTCATGCCCAGCAGCAACCAATACCACATACCACAGTGCCGGGCATGGTGGCTCACGCCTGTAATCCCAGCACTCGGAAGGCAGAGGCAGGGGGATTGCTGTGATGTGAGTTTGAGGCTGAGCTCAGGGCCAGCCTGAACTACCATGTGAGACCCTGTCTCAAAAATCCTAAAAAGAAAAAAGAAATCGATTTGTTTGCCAGCAGTAGTTGTAACTCAAGTCGGTCAGTAGAGCCTCAGGCTCCTCCACACAGCTGCCAATGTTTCTCCTGTACACGGGCAGATCTCAGGGTCCTTACAGAGACACTGGCCCAGGAACACAGGTAAGAAGGTTGTAAAGTTCCTTCCAGAACTCCATAAGTGTTCGATCTGTATCTGAGATCTTTTGGAAGCACAAGTGGCGGCATTCGAGTCATTATGCAAGACTTTGTTCATAAGTTAAAGCTAAAATTCCAGTCATTGCTCGAGGGCCCACTGTATTTGCTCCTGCAGCCTCACACATGGCTAGATCCTCAGCTCCAAACAAGAGCTGGAGATTTTGTGCAGCAGGACTCACAGGGAGCACTGGCTTTGTGGAACCCCGGATGGAAATTCTTTCCCTGCTTCTTCTGTTCCGTTAGGGAAGTTCCTCAAGCTCCTTCACCCTACAGAAGTAAGTCTTAAAGGTTCATAGACTGCTTACCT
>PVIR01021446.1:0-14250 GCA_004026965.1 Petromus typicus
GAGAGTTTAAGCCACTATCTAAACCCATCCTTCCCCAGCTCATTAAGACAGTTTCCTTCTTTCCTATGGATGTAGTTGAATTTTTTCATTTGGAACGCTTGATTTTAGATACTTGAACACTGTGGAGACTGGATGGCGGAAAAATGTTTAATAATGGTGCTTTGGAAAATAGAAAGGTTGAGATTACTGATAATTGCTTAGGCCTTGAAGAATCACAGTTCGACTCAAGTTGGAAAAGTGTGGACTCCTAAGTACATTGTGAGCTATCTGAAGGCTGGAGTGTATTATTTCCTTTTGGGGGTGACGTCGTAGACTGCTCCAAAGTTTAGTAGTGGTGCCACAGAATCATAATTTGCTTTTTTGAACTCTTAGGTGTCTTTTTGACAACTATGTATTGTGGTATGTAGAAGAACTAAAAGTAAAAATGTTAGGGAAAATGAATTCGCCTTTAGAAAAGTTACATGAATTAATTGGTTCTTGTTAAAAGGTTTTAGTCTTCATTCCAAATTATATCATCGCTGCTTGGAAAGGAGCATATTTTTAACAGCTGTTTAGGAGACTTGGGGGAGTGTCATCGATATTGGTATGTTTAGTTGTTGTTGTTCACTTTCTTAAAAGCCTTTGAGGAAGATAAAAAAGGGAGATCCTATTTTTGCCCTATTGCTCAGATAATTTAAAATTTAGACCTTACCGGATCATAAAGATTTCAGGTGTCTTAAATATCTTGAATAGCCATACACTTTTTCGTTGTTGAAAATATATTAAAGAGTGCCTGCCTGGCAAGCACAAGATCCTGAGCCCAATTCTCAGGGCTGAAAAAAAAAGTATATTATGGACTAGAACTACCAAAAACTATAGAATTCACTATAGAAGTCATATTGACCAATAAAAAATGAATGTGATGACTTCTTACATCTTTTTAGTTTATATCTTATGATATTAGGTATTGAACCTAGGGCCTTCACACTGAGCTGTATCTCTATCCCTGTTTATTTTTGAGACACAGTCTCACTTCCTAAATTGCATGACTTGGTCTCAGGCGTGAGTGCCACTTTGCCTCAGTCTCTCTCACAATACCAGAATTGCAGGTGTATGTCACCATTCACAGTTACTACACTTTTTGAAACTTTAGAGCTAGTCATCAGTAATAATTGTAGTATTAGAATATATCTCACTATGTTTTATCTTTATAGTTTAATCCATCAAATGTCTTTTATAATCAGTAAAACATAGTTACTTTTACTCAATTTCAAGAGGCCTGGGGGCTGAGTAAATTGCTCAGTGTTAGATCACTTGCCTAGGTAGCATGGGAAAGACCTTTAGGTTTGATCTCCAGCGCTGATTAAACAAACAAAAAGCAGAGGACCAGTTTTCTGTGCTTTTTGTGGTTCTTGGGATCAAATTTAAATCCCCTCTAGCACTAAGTTACCTTTCAGCCCTTTTCTTAAATTTTGAGACCGTATTTTGCAGGTGCGTTCTGGCCTGTAATTTGCCATCCTGCTGCTTCACTTCTTCTGTCTGGTGTTAATGGTGCACCCCACTACATTGGGCTCAGTTTTTTCTCTCAGTGCACTAGCCAGTTTTCTTGGGCACTTTATAAAGTTGTTTGATTTTACTAAGAATGACAAACTATCTGGATTACAAAGCATTAAAATTAGAGAATATCCAAATATTATTTTTATTAAATTGGCAATTAAGAGCCAAGGATTTAGCTCAGTGGTTCCAGCACCTGCCTTGCAAGTGCAAGGTCCGGGATTTGATCCCTACTAACCACATACAACAATACCCGAAGTGGTGACTCACACCCACCAGAAAATAGTAACACATACCACAATACCAAGCGTGGTGGCTCATGCCTATAACCCCAGCACTCAAGAGGCAGAGGCAGGAGATTTGCTGAATTTGAGGCTGAGTTCAGGACCACCCTGAACTACAAAGCAAGACTCTTGTCTCAAAAAAACATTTTTTTAAAAATCGCAATTAAGATTTTCAGTAAATTTTAGTCTGCTTTTTCTGTGTTCCTGTTTCTCTTTTCATTTCAGAATACTCTCGTCTTCGTGAAGGATAACTTAGAACATTTACATTGCCCACATAGCCTATTCAGTGTGATGAAATCTGATAACTCTTCAATTGCTGAATGTTATTGTTCAGTTAAGTTTTCCTGTAAATCTGTATTGTATCAGAGGTGAAAAATAGTGCAACATTTTGTTACTCATCTTTATTAATAGGAAATTTTTGGTTGTTCAACAAGTATTTCCAGAACACTATTGTTTTTATTCATTGGGTTGATGTGTTTTACAGTGCTGTCTACCCAGCCCGGTGGTGCAGGCCTAGAATCCCACCACTTAGGTAGGCTGAGGCAGGAGGATAGAAAATTGAGTCCAGTCTGGACAATTTAGCAAAAGACTCTCTCTCAAAATAAAAAGTAGGCTGTGATTATAGCTCAGTGCAAGGCTCCTGTACCTGGGGGGTTGGGAGGGTGTGATATTGTTGTAAGGTGATGATAAACTTTTAGAGCTTTCAGTAACAGTCTGCTGCAGCCCGTATGCTGCATGTTCACTATCACTGAGGTGATTTGGTTTTCCTTTGAAACACATTGATTTTATTTATTTTTTTTTTAAGGTTTTTTGAGACAGGGTCTCGTTTTGTGGTTCAGGCTGGCCCTGAGCTCAGCCTCCAACTCACATCACAGCAATCCTCCTGCCTCTGCCTTCCTAGTGCTGATATTACAGGCGTGAGCCACCACATTCGGCACTGTGGAATGTGGTACTGATTGCTGCTGGGATGAGTCTCCACGCCCAGTATTATGTGGTTACGGAGGATTGAACCGGGTCCTTGCACCTGCAAGACAGGGGCCTGAGCTATATCAGACCAGGACACTGAGCTATATCCCGGCCCTTGAAATACTTTGATTTTATAAAGGTAGTTCAGTGGGAAAGTCAGATTGTCCAAAATTAACTTTTTAGAAATAGTTTTCAAAGTAAGATAAAGTTACACAATAAGCATAGTTAACAAAAATTTTTGACTCACATTTAAATAAATTTGATGATTGCTTTAATGAACAACATTGCAAAAGGTAGTCTGTGTTGTCTGGTGGCAATTCTATATGCTTGCAATGTATAATCATAATACAAAGCATTTGTAATTACTACCCTCTGAAACATGATAGCTGTTCTTGGGGTGGTGTCTGTCTTTAGTTACAACAGCTGAGACTGATAAAGATAAAGCTGCTGCTTTCATCAGTGAGACTGAATACATATAGCCAATTCTTATTTAATCCTAAATTTCATTTCAAATAGCATTGTTAGTGTCTAGTAAGCCCTGGATACACAACACATACTGTAAAGTTTTTCTGAGTTTATCTTACTGTAACTGAATTTGAAGATTATAGAAGACAGTAATCCCATAGAGAAAAATCACTGATTTGGGTAATTTCTCAGGATGCAAAATTGTATGTATATAAGCTTTTACATGCTTTAAATGGGGGAAGTGAAAATAAAGACAAAAGTTTACATCCTTTACACTTTTATGAGCACAAGCTTATTAGCACAGATACATTTATAGATTGAATGGCAAGTCTATAGTCAGTGAGAAATAAATGGCTTTTTTATGCTAATTCAGAAGAAACTGTTGGTATATTCTAGAGGGTTAATACACATGGATTTGCATGAATATTTGTGTAGGGCTTTAGGAATACAATGTAATATCTTTCCTCACTCATCATAAAGGCATTGGTCCACAGTCTTAAAAGACATGTAAGTAAGAGACAAACATAATGCTTTTGTTTGATCAAATCTTACATAGGAAAGATTTTGCAGGAAAATAGCTGTGCAGAACTGTAATTAGACAAAGGATATTATATAATGGTAATAGAACGGGAAAGAAAAACCCAGTCAGGCTTTCTTTTTTTTTTTTTTTTTCCAGTCAGGCTGTCTTGAGAATCTTCTTGGCCTTTCCTTTCTCCCAGGTATGAGGCAGGACCTTGCTGGAATGAGAATCTACAAAGAAGGAAAAGACTGGCCATTCTAATTTCATGACTTGGTATGGTGTAAAGGAGTTCTAGTATCTGTGACTCACTTTGGAAAAGAGAAACTGGATTCCCTGACTTGCTTTGCAGAAGAAAGAGAAATGGAAGCAGAGGGCTGGAAAATGTCAGAAAGAGACTGCTTCTCAGACCTTACAGTCTGTTTAATTTCAAAGTACTCAACATACCAAAGTACTTTGAGATAATATTTTCTGAGCTTCAGTATTTGAAAATGCTGTAGATTTGGGGAAATTTTGTTGGGTAAAAAGTATACCTTCAGATTTTTCTAAAGGTCACACTCCCTTCTACCAAAACAATTTTAGGAGTAATAAAATTGAGAGGTTGTTTTTAAACAGTTTTAAAAAACAGAGTGTTTAGACAGTATCAGAACTAGAACTCAAAGCTGGCAGTCCTTTGCCTCATCCATTAGTCCACTTATCTTACATCTGTAAGGAGGGAGCCTTTTTTGAGAGGGCATCCTTCTCCCATCTGTGGCTAAGAAGTAAAGCCTTGTGTAGAGAAACATTTCAAGTTCACGTATTCATTTTTTAATATAAGATCTTAAAAATAATGAACAAATTATGAAGAACTATGGACAAATACTTTCTCAGTATGTATAAGTTAATGGCACTATAATATTGTGCCATTTATAAAGCAAATAAAAGAGAGACAAAGCTTTTATAAAACTGACAGATTCTTTGCTATCATAATTACATAGAGTAATAGAAAGACCTATAAACCCTTTGAACTTAGAATATTTTAAATTTTATACTTCCTTTAAATTCTGAGCAGTAAGTTTATGTATTGTCATATTTGGCCAAAGAATAGAAAATAACCTGAGTTAACACCAAAAGAACAAAGTTTGGAGAAAAATTCCATAAATCAACCTTTAGAAAATCCTTTTCTAATCCTATTTTTAAGCATGTACTAATAAAGGTACTTATATACAGCACAATTGTAAAGCAGATTATTGCTCTGTGTGTTGTTACTTCACTTGATTTATATATCAAGAGATTATCAGTTGAGTGAATTAACTGGGTACATGCTAATATTTTCCATTTTATAATAAAAAGGGACAGTGAGATTAAGTAACTGGTCAAAAGTTGCACAGCTAGTAAGAGACAGGATTTGGAACCAGGTGGTTTAGCTCTACCAAACTACTACCTACTACCAAAAATATTACTTTTTAGCTATGACACAAATTATGCAAATAATTTTTTTTATTTTAATTTTTGACAATATCTGATTAAATTGCTTGGGTTATGGGCTGAGGATTTAGCTCAGTGGTTCTGGTGCCTGTCTTGCAAGTGCAAGGGCCTGGGTTCAATCCCTGGTAACCACCTATAGTACTGAGTGTAGATACTCAAGCCCAGCAGCAACCAGTACCACAGACCACAGTGCCAAATGTGGTGGCTCACACCTGTCATCCTAGCACTCAAGAGGCAGAGGCTGGAGGATTGCTGTGATGTGAGTTTGAGGCTGAGCTCAGGGCCAGCCTGAACTACAGAGCGAGACCTTGTCTCCAAAAAAAAAAAATTTTTTAAAGGTATTTGCTTGTTACATTGTTGCTGAGTTGTAAAGCTTATTTCATTTTGCTCACCTTATATTGTGACCGGCTAAAAATAAAATTTTTAAGCTAATGAGAGAATAGTATTACAAGGTCCAAGAAAATTGATTCAAGTTCATTTTTTTGCCAAGAATGCTATGACTAGTATGGTAATTACTTTCCTTCTGAAAACTTTGTAATATTTATAATTACTAGCCTTCTTTGAAGTCAATCTGTTAATCTACTTGGTGCAGTCCCTACCAGATTTATTTCAGCAGCTTTATTTCAGACATTGCATTATTAAACTGCTTCAGAAAAATTTTTGAGAAATCTTTTTTAAAGTCAGGTAGAATCTTAAAATGAGTACATTACAAATAAAAATTATATTAAAATTCATTCTTAATAAGAACCTCAGAAAGAATACATACCTTTCATTTATTGCTAATATGAAAGATAACTGGTTAATTGCCAGTTATCTTTTCAAATTTAAATTTAGAAATTTTTAAATGAATATTCTGCCTCTCAAAAGGATGTGTAATTCAGTAAGTTTATTCAAGAATTATAATAGTGTATTAGTGGTTCTCTGAGCATTGACTATTATAAAATTATTTACTTTTAAAAAGAAAAAACTTACCTAGGCTGAGGATGTACCAGAACCATATTGTGCCCGCCTGGCAAGTGCAAGGATCTGAGTTCCATACCCAATACCAGGGGGAAAAAAATCTTACCTCATTGACCTTAGTGACAAACTTAGTGATTTTAGAAGCAATATCTTGAATAGTAGGAATGACTTCTGAAGAATCTGAAAAATACTGTACCTTTAGATTTTAACCAGAAAATAAACCTAAGGGGAAAGGAAAGTTGTTTCCATGTTGGTCAGTCCTAGTTAGAAATTTATCATGTGTGTTTTTTAAATTAATTAAAATCAGTTGTGCAGATTTTTAGATACTACCAGCTTCAGAGATGCTTTGTTAGGAAAAGTAAAGAGTATATTTTCTACATGGATTAAATAAGGTGCTTGTGTTACTATTATTTTTTCTTCCTAGAATTTTATGTTAATTCCCTTGAAAATTTTGCCATTATCATTAATCATCTGATTATTCCTTTGTATTTCCCTAATGTTTTTTTAAAAGTCTCATAGCATAATAGATTAGTAATTAATCTTATCCCTTTGCTTTTATGGTAATTCCCAACTCCTTTCTGAATATAATTTCCATCTGCTGAGTAGAGTGTAAACTGTGTTTGGGGCCATATTGATTGCTTGATTTGTTATCTTTCACAACTTGGTAACATAATGAACTTACATATTTTATACCCTCAGTGCAAAAAAGGGCCTTTATAGGTTAATTATCTATTTTATCCACCTAGAGAGAGCAAAAAGTTTTAAGCTGGGAAAATGGTGAGTTTTTTTAGATTCTCTTTTGGTTTTCAGTATTCTTAATAGAGAAAACAGTAATTTAAAATAATGCTGATATGTTAGAAAGGTAGGTTTGCAGGTATTTGTCTTTCTTTCAGAATGGGGTGCAAGTTATCGTTTGTTAGTTTGCCTTATTATGAAGTGTTTTTATTCAAGTAGATCCAGACAGAACTCATCATTGGAGAAGGTTGAAATTGAAGATAGGTTTGATGAAGATCTTAGCTGTTCTCTGATCTTTCTTTGTAGCCAGAATAATTTCTGTTTCTTTATGGAACTTAATCTATTTTTACTATAGCTTCTAGGCTCTGAAGGGAAAGAACCCAGGGAGTTCTAACCCTTGGGGACCCCTTAACTTTAATTATTCCCCTGATGAAAAGTAAGAGGACTAGAAGTACTTTTTCCATCTCCCAAGCTCTTGGGATAGTCCTTTAAGCGTGTAAATTACTTTTAATTTGACTATTATAATTAGATAAAGGATTTTCCTTGAACCTTAAGGACAGCCTGACCTAGTTTTTTAGAGAAACATATCTATACAGTATGTGTTGAATCACAACAAAATCATGGAATTAGAATAAAGCATAGATTTTGCTTTACTAATCTGTTGCTTCAGTATAAACATTTTATTACCTGTATATTGCTGCATATGTGTATAGTAGGAATAGGCATTCTGCATTGTTGGTACCAGTTGAATGGTATTCAAAAAAAAAAATTATTGGGCATCACAGTTCTTTTCCTCTCCTGTATCTTTCTGCAGCATGCCTTGAACATGTGGCTGCTTGGTAAATAATTTTTAAAGAATTGAATGCTGTCTTAGTTACCTTTTTATTGCCAAGACAAAATATTGAACTCCCAAAGTTAAAGGAGGAAAGCTTTCTTTTCAGCACACAGTTTATAGAGATTTTAGTTTTTAGTCACCTGGCTCCACGGCAGAGAAGCATAGCAGAAGGGCTTCATAGAGGAGAAAAGGTTTTAACCGTGTCAAGCTAGATGGCAGCAAGCAGAAGCAGCAGCAAACGTGCCTTATTTCTGTCCCTTTATATTCTTTTCAGGCTATACACATGTTGATTAGTGCCACCCACACCCAAGATGGAGCTTCCATTACCTACGCCTTTAATCCCAGAATCACATCTTTAATCCACATTCAGACATCCACCCAAATACAGCCACCTTCAAAGCCCCCTACTTATGAGTGCATGAGGCTTTGAGGGAACATTTACATACAAGCTATAACATCCCAACCTTTGTCTCTAAAAGATTATACACATCCCTTTATGCAAAATGCATTTAGTCCGTCTCTTTAAGAGTTGCCAAAGTTCGAACAGTTTGAACACTGCTGAAAAGTACAGGTCCAGAGTCTATATTAAGGCAGACTTTCAACTATGAGCCCCTACATCAGTGAAAAGAAAGTTATACACTTCCAGTGGCACAATGTAAACTTTCCCATTCTAAAAGGTACAAATGGAATAGAAATCAAACTGAAGCAGGTCCAAAATCCAGCAGGGCCAACAGTCCTATAGTTCGATGTCTACCTTCTGTTATGCCCTGTATCAAAATGTAAACTCCAAAGAGTTTAGGTGGCTCCACCTCTATGGCACTTCTAGTGGTTATAGTTTTTATGGCTTCTCCCTTGAACCAGTTCTGCTCCATCCTTATAGTTTTCCTCAGATGATCCGTGTTCTGGCTTCTCTAACCCTCTGGGGTCTCCATTGTACCTTCACCATCACACTCACTGCTTCACCTATTACCTCCTCAGGGGCACACTGCCTTCTGAAAGCAGAGTGGAAGCCTCTCTGACTCTACAACTCTTGATTCTTCATGTGTCTAAAACCAGCACCACATGGATTATGACAAGATCTGCTGCCAATTGGAGCAGTAGCCAGGCTTCCTTCTGTCTTGGCTGTAGAAGTCAAGAGCATGAATTGCTGAGCACCATGAAGTCAATCCTGAGGAAGAAATTTCCTGTGCAGCCACCATTCTGAAATATGGTGCTTTGGGTCTCTCAGGTCTCTACTTAAAGAAGTCTTTCAGCTTTGTAAAAAAATTTTTTTTGAGACAGAAACTCACTTTGTAGTTCAGGCTGACCCTGAGCTCACTATGTAGCCCAGGCAAGTCAAGAACTCAGAGAAATCCTCCTACCACTGCCTCCCAAGTGCAGGGATTACAGGTGTGAGTCACCAGGCCCGGCTACCTTTGTAATTTTAAGGCTACTTGTTCTTGTAATGCCTTCAGACCATCTTTTCTATTTTCCTGTTCCAAATACTTGGCTTTTTCATGCCCATCATTTCTACAACATAGTTTTCCTCAGATCCATCTTTGCAGTCTGGAACTTTTTTGGACTCAAAACTTTTTATATCATTCTGATAGGCCGCTTTTTCTTGATTTTCAACATAGCTTTGCCTCAGAGTTCTCAATAGTAACTAGGCCATTGCCTCAACATTAGACAGCCTTGAAATTTCTACAAAATTAGTCATCCACCTTTAATCTCAGTCTCAAGCAGAGACTCTAGAAAAGAGCAAACTGCAGGCAAATTTTCTGGTAAAACATACATATGGTCTGGAGTCCAACAAACAGTGCAGTCATTATTCCTAACTGAAACCTCCTGAGTTCATTGTTACTGGCAGCATTTCTATCAGCATTGTGGTTTTCTGAGCTTTGATTAGAATCTCCCATCAAGTAGAGTTTACAACGTTCCAGGGATTCTCCTTCAGGCAGCATCTCCAAATCTTCCCGGACTGTTTCCATGAGCCATCTGACGGCTCCTGAAACACATAGCCAAATAATATACTAGCAACAACTGTATTTGTTTGGTACCAAAATTTGTATATCTGTCAGTGCTTACTGGAGAAACAGTTATACAAATACGGATTTATAAGATAGACTTACAATTGCTGTCCACAGAATTAGATGTAAAAGAGTACAAAAAGGCTATTGCATGTTGGAGGATATTGTTGAAGGCCTGGAACTCCTTAGTATTTCGTGTAAGTTGTTATCAGGAGGCTGAAAGATCTGCCATGGAAGGCTGAAGATTCTGTGCTGGAAACTAGGAGATAATGGCCAAGGTAAAGGTCAAGACTGGGATTCTTCCAAAGAATCCTTCTTTGTTCCCTTTTATTCTACTCAGGTCACAAGCCTACCTAAGATCTATCTTCTGTCTTCTGTAAATCCCCTGAGCACCAACTAGAACTATGCTGATCAAATTTGGTTAGGTGTTTCTTGTATTTAGTTTGGGTGTTTCTTATAATTAACTACCACAAATACATACTTCCCTCCTCCACCTTTCCTGTCCCTACCCCATAGAAAAAAAACAAAAAAAAATTTTCTTCTTTTTTTCCTTTGGTTTATTCCTGAATAGGAGCATTAAGTCTGAAAGCGAATGTATAAGTTAAGAATATTTATTTTTCTTAATAATGATACTGGCTGAAATAAACTACTGATACAAAAAGAAGATAAATAATTATCTTAGACCAGTGGATCTCAAACTTCAGTCACAAGCACCTAAAGAATTTCACAAACTGTTAGATTACTTCATTAATGAGCTTATCAGTTCCTACTGCTTGAATAGCCAGTACTTTTTTTAACTCTGCCTTTTCATACTCCAGAGGTATCTATTAAGACCTTTATTTTCAACTGCCAATTTTTTTTAAAAAATAGATTGAAAACTCACTGATCTAAATGATTGAATTTGAATGGTATTGATTCTTCACCCTACTACCAGTGACAACTTCATTTCTGTACTTCTCCGCGTCTCCTCATCTTGAGTTCACTTAATTTTTTTCCAGTATAATTTTATATCTCAACATATGTTGCTTGTTCATCTTAAGTTTATATTGTTTTCTGTTCTTTCCTCCCATACAATTTTTCAAAAAATAAAAAAATTGACATTTAGATTTTTTTTCCTCACAGGTAAATACAGTTTTTATAGATTTGACTCCTTGGTTTCTTCCACTGCAGGGACATTTGAATTATAACTACCTAACAGATCCTTAGAATCTCCTAAAATAGGTTTAAAGGAAATGAAACACTTTATTTTCCCCAAACTTTTATAAGCCATTTTTCTTTGTTGAACAACAGGGGAAATTTTGAAATGCACAAATCAGTACTCTGTTAGGTAGTTTCCATTGCTGGGACAAAATACTTGATACCTATAACTTCAAAAAGAGGTTTGTTTTGGGACAGTTTCAGAGGTTTCAGTCCATGGTCAGCTGCTTCAAAGGTTGAAAGATCATAGTGAGGAAGAAAGCTGCTTAGCTCATGGCATCCAGAAGGTAAAGCCCAGGAGGAAGGGGCCCAGGACCAGATTCAGTCCCCTAGGTCATGTTCCCATGATGCACTTAGACATACTCAGTGTGCTTTAGAAATCTTTAAAGTGTCTCTCAAGTTAATCAAGTAGACGGACAGTATTAACCATCATACTTCTAGGAAGCCAGAGAATCACAGGCTTGAGGCTCATCTGGGCAGCTTAGCAACTTGGCAACAGTGTGTCTCAAAAACATTTTGACAGAGCCTGGGAATGTAGCTTAGTGTAAAGGAACTAGGTTCAGTCCCCAGAACAACAAAAATTAACCATCACAAACACAGAATTCTTATATTTAATTGAAACTAAATCTTCTCAACCATGCTTGCATATATATCCCTAACTAGATGAAATCACCTACAGATTAAATTCCTAGTTATTCTACTAGATAGAGGGCAGAAAAAGTATTGACAGTTTCAAGGTTTTGGTTTTTGTTTTAAATGAAACATCCCATGAATTTGTGGACAGGCTTACCAAACCAGTACCTTTTTTTGTTAAAACCTGTGCTTAGCATTGCTCCTCTTTTTCCTTTTCTGAGTGTTTGGTTTGCCATTCACTTGTTAATCCAAAAAGCCAGAAACGGTTCTGTACAAGTGTCTAGGGTCAATATTATTTCTTGAGCTACTTACATGATCAAATTAAAAAACAATTTGATTACCTTTGGATTCTCACATTTTCTTCTTATACATGCCAGTTATGTTTACAGCTTTGTTTCACATTCTTAATAATACTACATTTAAAACTATGCTTTAGCTTACTAAAATTGTCCACATGCTAGAGCATTCAGTTTTTCTTTTTTGCAATTTTATAACTTGACAATTATCCACATTAAGTGCAGATTTTTTTAAAACATCAAGTAATAGATTACTCAAGTATAGAGCTTGTTTGGTGAGTCTCTGTTCTCGTTATGTTTTCTGGACATCCACACATAAATACAACATGGAACTTTCCCTGTTCCTCTCACCCAGACAACTTGGGTATGGTATCAGTGTACATATCTGGAGTACGCATTCCCTTTTCTATAAATCTCTTGATTGCTCAGTGCCTGTAAGATAGGCGTATTTATGAAGCCCACTTCACTATGTGCTTGTGGATATTGTAGTGGTATTTTCTTGGATTAGCACATTCTTGGTTGCAGAACAGCCACTTTTCTCTGTGGCAGCTGCCATTCTTCCAGGCACAAATTGAAAAGGAAACTATGAAAGACTGAAAGAGAGGGAAAGCATCTGTATCTGAATGTATCACTCATATAACTTACACAATTTTATATAGCCTTCTGTGAATGCCAGTGAGGCATGGATGATCACTGTCTAATTGCTTAGAATTTCTAGTTTGTAAATTATTTGATATTTTGTTTTTATATGCCAGCTTCTCATCCTGTTACTCTGGCATTATATGGCAGTATTTGCCCTAATTATTTTTTTACATTCTCTGCTTTTATAGTACTTTCCTTGATTTTCTTGGGCAGTGAATGACACTTCATTAAAGCATTTGACTATAACCAGGTAAATTTTTGTTCATACCATTTACTTAGATAGTAGTGATAATATGAAAAATTCATCTATAATGTCTATTTTGATACCTTTTGATTTTCTGAATGCCTGACTTGGAGAAGAGGGGGGAAAAAATCTAGAATTTGGAGTAAGTCTCAATTTTGCTGAAAACTTCACTAAAGAAGATAGTTATTTAAAAATACCTAAATTAGTACACAGTATTTTTTTTCCATGTAGTCATTACTAGTTCTTGAACACTAAACTCTGAGTTTAAAATTACATACCTTCATAAGAGCTGATCGATAAGATTTATACTAATTATACTTCTATTACACTTCTTATTGTTTCTATGCTATATATACTTAAAGTTAAAATGCCTCTAGAAAGAAATTTAAGAACTAAGTTACAGTAACATAGTGGTTTAAAATTCAAACTGAGACATCAGCCCAGATTAGAAAACTGCCTTAGCAGCTGAGTAACCTTAAGCAAGTTTTTTAAACTTTGTTTGCTCGTTTTAAAATGAGAATATTAACAAGACTGTGAAAATAAAATGAGATTCTATATATAAAATAACTATGCCATTGATAAAGAATCTTTTGGAGCTTTCAAGGATAACAGCCAGATGTGGCACATAGTTTGCCATCACTCTCTTGCATAATTTAAAGCATATAACGTAAATATTAAAATGATTGTTAATTAAAATTTCAGTATTAAGTAGCAGTGTTACTTAGCATTTAGTGCTCCGTGTATATAGTACTATATTTTTTTGCTATGTGTAAATTTAAACACTATTTCAAACCCATCTGCTATGTCACAATGTTGTTTTCCTTACTAAAGACTGTATAAGATTGGTGATCTGACAGTGGAACTCTGGACGACAGAATGTACCAAAGAGAAGCAAAAGAAAACCATACTAAGAAAAGAAGGGTGGAAGAAAGAAGGAACTGAGACATGGAGAAAAGATTCCTCCTCCCTCCCACCTAGAAAGAAACAAAAAGGCAGAAATCATGAGTTAATAAAAGCATAAGGGAATAGTAAAAATAATTTGGGGGACACTTCTTACCATAATTTTTCTATATATTTCTGTGTTTTTATAGATACTGCTTTATCATTTTTCATGTATGGACTGAGTCCTGATCATAACCGTATAATACTAGATACCACTGAAGACTGGTAAGTATTTCATATAATGAGTTTGCTTACTACTACTTGCAGTACTCCATTGTTATTGTTTAACATACTTTGCATAAATGCCTCCTCCTGCCTCAACCCTGTGTGCTGTAATTACAAGTGTGCACCTCCCCCCCTAGCTAACAAAGTAAGTTGTTTTATAGCCAGATCCTTTTTTATTTATGCATTTCTTAATCAAAAGTGGTATTACCACATTTGGTCACTGACATAGTAATCAAGTTATTTAAAAATATTTCACTGGGGCCGGGGAGTTAGCTCAGTGGTTCCAGCACCTGTCTTGCAAGT
>PVIR01021446.1:14350-29516 GCA_004026965.1 Petromus typicus
ACAATGCTGGGTGTGGAGACCCACACCCAGCAGCAACCAGTACCACATACCACAGTGCCGGGCGTGGTGGCTCACGCCTGTAATCCCAGCACTCGGGAGGCAGAGGCAGGAGGATTGTGATGTGAGTTTGAGGCTGAGCTCAGGGCCAGCCTGAACCACAAAGCGAGACCCTGTCTCAAAAAAACCTAAAAAAAAAAAATATTTCACTGATTATGGTGGGGATTTGCTTCAAGTGGTACCATCCTAACCTTGGAATCTTGAGGGCCTGAGTTCGATCCCTGGTAGCACAAGGAAAAAAATTTTTATTGTAAAAGTGAAATTCACAAGCCCTGGGGATTTAGCTCAGTGGTTCCGGCGCCTGCCCTGCAAGTGCAATTGCCCGGGTTCAATCCCTAGTAAGCACATACAACAATGCTGGGTGTGGAGACTCACGCCCACCAGCAATCAGAACCATATACCACAATGCCAGGAATGGTGGCTCATGCCTGTAATCCCAGCACTTGAGAGGTAGAGGGAAGAAGACTGCTGTGAGTTCAAGGCTGAGCTCAGGGCCAGCCTGAGCTACAAAAGCGAGACCTTGTCTCAAAACAACAACAAAAAAGTGAAATTCACTCTCAGATGAAGGAAAGTGAACCCACTGTTGACATAAAAAAAATGTGCCACAGTCATGGAAGAAATAAAGTTCTTAGTCATTTGCAAGTTAAGAGTTTTTACTTTCGAAGCTATTAAGACATCAAATTGCACATAATGTGCAATTTCTTGGATATGCCTGTCTGTGGAACTATAGAGAAAATGTGAAAAAATAAAGCCTGAAAGTATGAGAAAGAAGGATAGGTATGGGAGGAATAAAATGTCTTACAGTTTACAGTATAACTTTAATTTTCACTGAATCTCAATTAGTGTAAGACTTAAGAGCTGATATGCACTTAGTGAGTGGCAGAGTTAGGACAGGAAACCTGTTTCTGATGACTTTTTTTTTTTATCTTTATTGGTACATTACATATACACATCATGATTGCACTCCATAATGGGGATTTGTACCAGTATAAGACACAACTTAATTCTCATTTTTTCCCATAGCCCTACCCACCCTACCATCCCCCCATATACATAAAATTTGTTTCCTTACTTTTCACCGTATTTTACATTGAGCATTTTCTATTTCACAATATATAACATACAATGCTAGGACTCATTTACATCTTATTTTCTCATACCAGAGAAAAGATGTGATATGTACGAGACTTCTTGAATAGAATCCTTTCCTCCTGTATCAGTTCTAGATCAGTTATGGAGAACCTTCTAGAGTTTCAATGATAACAAACCACCAGCTAGGGTATGCATGGCATAAATTCACCACCATTGGCATACATATTTGCAGTTTTTTTCACTATGATTTTATAAAGATGATTTGGAAGGGAATTGAAAAAGTGGATTAAGTAATGAGGGCAAATTTTAGTTGCTCTGACCTTTAGCTCCTTCTCACTGAGTGGGGCTAAGAATTTATATTTTTCTCCATATTTTAATTGGTCTCTTTTATCGGTTCTAGACATTTTTGCATTGGAAGAAACTTGCTTTTTCATTTACTTAATAGAGTCATCAAATCTGAGAAAAGTTTTATTTAGTATTTCTCCATTTGCTGCATTTACCCCTAGGTAATCCAGAGTTCATATTAGTACAGTTCTACTATAGTTTTCTAACTGATCAGAGATACAGAGCATTCTAATTTAGTATGACCTTTCTCAGGAATTAGTTGATAAGAATGCTGATTTTTAAGGATATAGTTTCTATTTGGCTAAATATTTTAAAAATGAGTAAAACACATCAGCAAAGTAAGGATATTCTCTTGGGAGTTCTGTTGAATTTTTTTTTAACATTCCTTTTCTCCTGGTAGTGAGTCCCAGTAACTCCTGGAATTACAGTGTAGTAGCTATATGTATTTGTCTCTCAAGTATGGTAATGCCTTCCAGAAAATAGATCTCAGTGTAACACTCATCTGCAAGGATTTGTTAGTCTCTACATGGCACTCTCCTAAAAGACTCTGAAATTTTCCAATGGCAAAGTAAACAAGATATATTGAAAAGAAATGAAAGATAATCTGATAAGTGCTATTGGCAATTTTAAGTAAAATTAAAAGCATAATAAAACTACTGTGTGTTTTTGATCTTCTGTTTCCAGATTTTTGATAATACAGAGAATAGAGATGACCTAGAAACACTTTTTACTTCTGCTTTCTGTGTATCAGATTGCAGGTGAATTTGAAAGAAAAAAAAAAAACATTATGCTCATCATTGACCTACATTTAGATATTCTAGATGCTCTCCCAAGTTTCTCATCCATAGCCAAACCTTGTTAAAGGGCTTGAGAGAATAAAGGATAGAACCTCCTAAGTCACTACTGTGAACTTGAACTTTAAGTGTATGTGTTTATAAAGTATCGATTTGTGGCCGGGGATTTAGCTCAGTGGTTCCGGCACCTGTCTTGCAAGCACAAGGACCAGGTTCGATCCCCGGTAACCACATACAGTACTGGGCATGAAGACCCACGCCCAGCAGCAATCAGTACCACATACCACAGTGCCAGGTGTGGTGGCTCACGCCTGTAATCCCAGCACTCAGGAGGCAGAGGCAGGAGGATTGCTGTGATGTGAGTTTGAGGCTGAGCTCAGGGCCAGCCTGAACCACAAAGCGAGACCCTGTCTCAAAAAAAAAAAAAATGTCGATTTGTAAACCACTGCATAATATACATATTCAGATCAAATTACTGCCAGATTGACTATTTGGCAAGGGACTCCTTCCTGGTTCATCGACAGCTACCTTTCTGCTCTGACAAAGTGAAAGGAGGTCTCTCGGGTCTTTTTCAAAATAAAGCCATTAATCCTATTCATAAAGGTACCATATGTCAAAACTTAATCATGTCCTAAGAGGCTTACCTCTAAATAACTCCTGCTTTTCCCAGCAAGTGTTTAGTTCTTATATTTAGGCTTTTGATCTGTTTTGTTAATTTTCCACATAGAGTGAGGGTTCAAAATCATTCTTTTCACATAGGTATTTGGCACTGTTTGTTGCAAAGACCATGCTCCCAGTAAGTGGTATTGGTACACTTGTGAAATATTTTACCCATATAAGTGAGAGTTTATTTTTTGGTCTCTTTATTTTAGTGCATTGATCTAGATGTGTTTGGTCTATACCAAGCTTATGGAAATTAATGAGTAAATAAAATGTACATATCAATGACAAAGAAACTTATAACAGCGAAAGACATCAGAAAGTGTAGAAAATCAGATTTATGGTACTTAATTATTTTGGAATTACTGGATACATATTTTTAACAAAATGAAGAGTGATTTAAAATATGGAAAATAAACATTTTTAAGGAGCCCAGATACAGTTGTTACAAATGAAAATAGTAATAATTGAAATTAAAAAAATCAGTGGAGTTAGCAGAGCTTAGATCCAGCTGAGGGAAGAATCAGTGGACTAGACATTAGATACGATTTTTAGATATAAAAGACCTAAGTGAGGGACTAAGAAATGTGAAAAATAAAGGTAGAACTTTAAATATAAGTAGTTAGAAGTTTAAAGAAAATAGAACAGTTGAAGAACAATAAAGATAAAACACATAATTTCACATAACTTTGGAATGATATCTGTCAAAATCTCCTGCAGAGGATCCTGATCTCCTGCTTAGTGCTTGACAAAATGTGGGAGGAAAAAAGACTCAGCAACAGAATCAAAGTAAAACTGGGAACTAGGATGGTCAAAGCTGAGTAAACAAAGACCCCGAAACAGGAAGAACCACCAATATTTATTGGTTACACAATTATTACTTAAATTGGGATGAGAGAGTATATGTGGTTGCTAGAGATAATGTTGCTAACATAAGCAAGGCTTGTAAAAAAAGGAACAAAGCATGCTTATATTAGTAACAAAACAAACCAGATATAAGTTATGGCTAAAGATAGTCCCATCTTTTCAGTTAAGAAGGTTTTGGTTGTGGGAGCAATTGGGTAAGAGACACTGTGACCCTGGCTGGCAAGCTACCTCATGTCAGACCCTACAGCTTCATTGATCATTTCTCTGCTTTCTACTGTGGCTTTTTGTGGGGGTAGGGGGAATGCTAATCCACATGTAATACACAGTGTCAGCTTCAGCCAGATTCCTTTTTAAAGCAGTTTTAAGCAAGAAGGACATAGCAGTGGTATCACATTCCTTAACTTGACTGTAATACAAAGCCACTGTGATTAAAAACAACATGGTACTAGCTAAGAAACAGACTCGAAGATCAGTGGAACAGATTAGAAGATGCAGAAGCAACTCCAGATATACTAAGCCAGCTCATCTTTGATAAAGTAACCGAACATACTCAATGAAGGAAAGATAGCCTCTTTAACAAATGGTGATGGAAAAACTGGGCTTGAAACCTGCCAAAGATTAAAGCTAGATCTGTCTCTTTCACCATGCTCTAAACTAAAATCAAAATGAATTAGAGACCTAAATATTAAGACAGAAACACTGAACCTGCTGACAAATAAGTTAAATAGAACTCTTGGAGACATTGGCATAGGGAAAGACTTTATGAAAAAAACCTCAGTAGCACAAGAACTAGCAAAAGGAATGAACAACTGGGATTTTATTTTATTAAAAAGCTTTGGCATAGCAAGAGAAATCACCAATGGAATGAATAGACAACCCATAATTTGGGAAAAAATCTTCACCAGCTGTTTCTCAGAGAAAGGCCTACTATCTAGAGTATATAAGGAACCTAAAAAAAAAAAAAAAAAAAGACACCCTCCCCCAATTTAAAGACTCAGTTCAGAGATGGGTAGCTGAAATGAACGGACATTTTTCAGATGAAGTATAGGCAGCTAAGAAATACATGACGAAATGTTTAACATTGCTGGTCATTCAAGAAGTGCAGATGAAAATAACGCTGAGATTCCACCTCACTCTAGAAAGAATAGCTGCTATCACAAGATCAACCAACAATAAACGTTGACAGAGCTGTGGGGAGAAAGGAACCTTTCTCCACTATGGGTAGACTGCTACAACCACTGTGAAGATCAGTATGAAGATTCATCAAAGAACTGGGATTAGAGGTCCTATTTGACCTTTTTTTTCCCTGCTATATGTATATGTATGAATTACAAGTATCATATCATAGCAACATGTGTGCACCTATGTTTATAGCAGCTCACTTTGTAATAGCTAAATCTTAGAAACAGTCCAAATGCCCATCCACAAGAGACTGAATAAAAAGATGTGAGGTTTTTTTGTGTATAAAATGGAGTATTAGTCGTAAAGAATAATAAATCAGTCATTTTTACTCAAATGGATGTTCTTTGAGAAAGTACTCGTAAGTGAAATGAATGGGACACAGGTATAAATTCTGTATCATTTCTGTAATATGAGAAACTAAAGGTGTAATTTAGTTTCTAAACGTATGATATGCATTATGAAATAGGAAGAAAACGTCGAAAAGGTAAAGGGTGGGTAGGAGAAATTAAAGAAGGGAAAGAAAAAATTTGAAAGGAAACTAAGCTTGTTTTTACAGGGATAGGCTTTTATTTAGCTCAGTGGTTCCAGCGCCTGTCTTGCAAGCGCAAGGGCCCGGGTTCTATGCCCTGGTAACCACATACAATACTGGGTGTGGAGACTCACGCCCAGCAGCAATCAGTACCACATACCATAGTGCTGGGTGTGGTGGCTCCTGCCTGTAAACCCAGCACTCGGGAGGCAGAGGGAGGAAGATTGCTGTGATGTGAGTTGGAGGCTGAGCTCAGGGCCAGCCTGAACCACATAGCGAGACCCTGTCTCAAAAAAAAAAAAGGATGAAATCTGTCAAATCAATTGCGGGGTTAACTCTTTATAGCCTGCTTTGGGGGCATAATCAACAGGATAGTTTCCCACAGGTACCATACTATTAGGTAGGTGTAGAAAGTCCATCATATATTTAGCCTATAACATCATAATGAAAGTATAGAAATAAGTGATTAAAAAATGTAAAAAACTTACGAAAGAAAAGTGTTAGCCACAGATGAATGACAGTCAGCCAGAGGTGATTTCTTTATGTATGTTGTGGGGAAAATAAGTAACCGAAGACTCAGTTTGGGCCTTCACAATCATCTAAATCCCCAGACCATTTTTGTTTTTTGACTTGAGACAGGCTCTTAAATAGCTAAGTACCCTAGGCTGAGCCTCCCGTAGTACTGAAATTATAGGCCTGCTTTATGCCCAGCTGGAAGTGATATTTTAAGAGGAGTAGATAATGCAATAGTTTCCTCAGTATTGAGAGAATATAGCAGTTAATTGAAAATTTTATACCTACTTAAATTTAGCTTGATAAAGCATGTCTATAAAAAAGTTTTATCATATTAAATTGTGTAAGATTCAAAACATTTCCTTTAAGGGGCTGGGGATTTAGCTCAGTGGTTCCAGGGCATGTCTTGCAAGCTCAAGGGCCCAGGTTGGATCCCCAGTATCCACATACAATACTGGGTGTGAAGACTCACACCTAACAGCAATTAGCACCACATATCACAGTGCTGGGCATGGTGGCGCACACCTGTAATCCCAGAACTCAGGAGGCAAAGGGAGGAGGATTGCTGTGATGTGAGTTTGGGCCTGAACTACTAAGTGAGACCCTGTTGAGTGCTAAACACAGGAAGTAAGTGGTATAAAAGGCAAAACAGGCTAGGCCTCGTGATATACATAGAAGATAGGGTTTATCTTTATGACCTAGTTAAAGAGAGATTCTGTATTTTAGGTTAACAACATTAAAATTAAAAATTTTTGTTCAAAAATGAAAAGACATTTAAAAAGTAGAAAGGATTATTTGCAACGTACATAATAATTTACAGCAGGTTAACTGACATCTGTTATGAGACCTTTCAGGTATATAAACAATTTAATGAAAGTAGTTAAAAACTTGCACATGCATTTCACAAATGTGAGCATGTAAATGACCAATAAGTATACTCAGTAGATGATTTGTCTCTTGGAAACTTTGCTAAAGAGAAATAACAAGAAATTTTTATCAGGTTGGCAAAAAGTAAGCTTTGCTGCAATAAAGTGTGAGTGAGAATATGGAGCAACTTGAACTTTCTTTTTTCTTAAACATGACTTTTCTCTGAGTTTTATTCTGGAGAGGAGGAATCCAGAGTTTTTATACACTCCTGTTGGTAATGTCTACTAAAAGAAACAAATTAGACAATATAAAATGAAAGTTTCTGTAGGAGGAAAATGCCATGATTTAAAGATCAAAAAATTATATATGACAGATGAGACTAATTTTTCTGTATAGAATTCTTACAAATAATTGACTATTTAAAAATGAATTAAGAAATAGAAAAAATGATTCATGGGAGGAGGGATAGTTTACACCCACTGATAGAAAGGTAAATTAAAACTACAAGGCCCTCACTTTTTGGGGGCAGTGCTGAGTGTCCAAACATGCCAGGCATGTACTCTACTCTTCAGCTTCCTCCTCCCAATAAGGTTGTATTTTTGTTGAATTTGCAAAGGTTAACATTAGTGTAATATTTTTAAATAGTTCTTTTTTATTATAAGGAAAAAAAGCAGTAATAAAGGCCAAATCTTAAATAGCCCTCTAAATCCTCACGCAGTCATAGGTGGAGCTTTTCTGAGTGACTGGATCTAGATTGTCTGATGCTGGGATTGACTCATGGTGTAATGAATGGTAGGTAGCTTGAATAAAATATAAGCAATAGAAATAAGGCTGCTCTGATTGCTTGCTGCTTTTTTGCCTTCTGCTTCTGTTAATCTACCATACCACCCTTCTTTGGAGCCAACCTTGAAATGAAAGCTCTATAAAAAATTGGGAGTTCCAATATATCTTTCCTTCACTGAGTGTCAGGTATTTTGTCTCAGAAACAAGAAGAAATAATACAACTGAGAGAGCTATATTGTGATTATGAAGTCATAGAAGACTCACAGTCACTGTATTATTTTAAGAACAGGTCAGTTAGAGTATCAGACAGAGAGGACTCAGGTATGTTAGGAGCCAGAAGGGTACCTTTAAGATTAAAAAAAAAAAAAATGATGTGGGAATTATTGATGATCTTAAAGATTGTTATTTAGGTCGAATAATGGAAGTAGAAGTTAAAATAGACTGAAGAGTGAGTAAAATTGAGCTAGACAAGAAAAAATATCCCATGGTAAAATTTTTCTTTTTTTTTCAATAAGTTTGAGCCTATTTAAATCCAGAAAAACAGATCGCAATATAGACACTGTGCCACTGAGCTGAATTCCCAGCCCCCTAGAAGAACAAATTTGACAGAAAAAAATTTAGAATACAGAAGTATTTGAGACAGTGAGGAAAGAAAAAGCCCTGAAAGGGAAATTATGATGCTTAAGTTTTTAATTAAAACCAACTCTTTGATATTTAAGTTGCTTCATCTATAACAGAATTGATAAACTTTATGTAAAGGGTTAGAATGGTAAGTATTTTAATCATTGTGGGCCCTAAGATCAATGTCACACTTAATGATGCTCTTTTAAAGGAAACTAGTTTTGCACAAAGGAAAATAAGTGAAGGAACATAGTTTTGTCCCAGTAAAGCTTGCTATACATACAGAAATTGAATTTCATATAATTATTTATATGACATGAAATACTCTTTTTAAAAGATGTTTAAATATATAAAACTTGTTCTTAGCTTGTCGGCCTTAAAGACACTTAAATATACAAAACTTATTCTTAGCATGTGAGCCTTATTGAGAAGCAGGAAGGGAACTGGATTTGGCCCAGAGCTTATACTGTAGTTGCCAGTTCCTCATCAGAAAGTTGAAGTATATTACATTTCTTCGTTCTGTGCTCTTAACTGAGAAATTCTTCACCTATTTTTAAGTACTTTTGTAGTTTATCACCTGCATTACCTAATTTAACCTTGTATTTATTAGTGATAATCATATGTCTCAGTAGAACTTTGCAGAACCACCTGAGAATTTGTTTTGAGACTGAAGTTCCAAGAGTATTCTTTCTACAACAGAATTATTTTCCAAGATAACTAGAGGAGGAACAATTTTGTAGTAACCATCATTGATTTTCTTTAATTTTTGAATTAGATTTTTAAAATTATATTTAGGGTTGGGAAATAAATGAAAAACAGTATTATTTCCCACAAATAAAAGGAAATTGTAAAAAGTGAAAATAGGACAGTGTCATTTTCCAGCTGACCTTGAAACTGATACGCTTTGTTCTTTTTGTGAATAGAAGAACATTACTAAAATTTCAGAAATGCTAACATAGATTAAGAAGCTTATATGAAAATTTGAAAAGGAACTGATGAAAACTTTGTGCATCAAAATGATCTTGAGTAGTTGCCTCATTAGGAAGCATTTTTACAACTGATAGTAGTTGAGTTAATAATATTAAGAAAACCAACTTTAGTTAAAATAATTATTATAAAAGACTTTTTGATAGCAGATAGAAGATTTTCCAAGTTTTGAACTGAGGATTTAGCTCAAGTGATACCACACCTACCTTGGAAGCACAAAGGCCCAAGTTCAATCACTGGCACTGCAAAAAAAAGATTTTCCAATTTAAAAAAAAAAAATCTATCATCTGTAGTGCCCTGGAGAATTCAAATTCCCAATTTTTCTCCCAATTTTAGGAGTAATATATTACACTTCTTTCCATTACTAATCTTCCAGCTCACTATGGCAGTTCCTACAGCTTTTTCTGGAGCTGGTGTATCTTGTGTATTCTTCTTATTCTGTTTTGCTGCTGCTTCTGCTGCTCCTTCTCCTTGTTTTGAGAGGGTTGTTACTGTCTTGTTTTCATCTTTGTTTTTTGAGACGGTCTTGCTTTGTAGTTCAGGCTGGCCTTGAACTCACTGTGTAATCCAGGGTGGTCTCAAACTCATTTTGATCCTCCTGCCCCTCCTTAGTGCCAAGCCTGTGCCATTACACCTGGTTTAAGAATATTTTTGGAAGATAATGCCCTATTTTTCAGTGTGGCTAGATGAAGGACAATTTTCTTCCTTCTAGAAATCTCTTGTCTGTTGTCTGCTCTGACCCATTGTTGATAGGAATTATGTACAGTTAGCTTTTCTGAAGGGCACAGGAATAATAGGGCATCAAAGAAATGATCCTTTGTGAATCTTATCCTTTGTGACCCTTCTTTAGAATTTTGGCATCTCCTAATTGTGATGCAGTTTTTGAACTGCATCGGTAGTTACATATAAGGAAACCCATGAACTGTATTATGAAATAAAACCTACATATGTACATGCTCAATCCTACAGGTGTAGGAATTTCAGTTCTGCCTGAGAAATTAAGAAATCAGTATATGATGCAGGGGAGTAAAGGTATAATGAAGATTAGAAATGGAGGGGAGATAAATGTAAAAGGAAGGAAAGGAGTATCTTGGTTACTAATATAACAGTATATAATGTTTTATTAGCATTGTAGAATATTGTGGAGCAAAGCCAATGAGCAGTTGACAGTTATTAACCATCATCTAACTGTAATAGTAGTCGTGTAGTAATTGGTTTCTCTTAAGCCCAAGGTTCTGGTTAAAGATAATATCATAAACCAGGTCCCAGAAAAAGACTGTAGCAAAGAAAGAATGACATTTTAGTACACATGTTTGTAGGAAAAATACTTTTAAAGAGTTATGATTTGGTAAGAATTTTACCTAATGTTTATACAGATAGTTACATGAGGAAATTTTTAAGCTTTTCCAGATGGAGAAGCTTTAGGTTATTCATTTATAATTATACAAAGAAAATGTGTTAGAAACAAAAGAATATAGCATAAATGTTACCATAAGAACCAGAATTGTTAATTCACTTCCTATATTGATTAATTTGGCTAATTGAGATTAAAAACTATTGACAGTGTAACTAAGACTATATTATTAGTCAGTTCCATTTTAAAGATTTTAATGAGTTTATTGCTATTACCTCTTAAATATTTCTTAAACTTTTGCTTAATATCTTTGGTTTGATTTTAGGCCACAAACAAAATGGAAATGAAAGAAATTTCTAAACACAAGACAGAATGGAAAATAAACTCAGCCAGGGAACCCTTACCAATTACTGGTACAGAGGTTGGTCCTTTGAAGAAATTTACCATTCCAAAGATCAGGAGGACAGCTGAGAAAGGTAAAATTTCTATGGAAGACAGGAATTTTAAAATATCTATTGTTTTAGTATTTTTCTAATTCTTAATATTCATCTTTCTGTTTTAACTATATGAAACTCGGGAAGTCAAATCTCTTAATTCTTTAAACACACACGTGCTTCTATTTTTCCACAGTATGGAATAGATAGATACCTGCTTGCCTGTGTAGTACTTTGCTTACTCCTATCACTCGCAGTAAATACACTGAAAGCTCTGGAAATCATATGTGAAACATATGCAAGGAAGCTTTCAAAGTAAAGAGGAGACAGTGGAGCAGCTGAGAAATAAAGGACTTCAGGAAATAGCGTCACAGTTCTCCAGATTTTCTATTTCTCAGTATCTCAGACTGGTTACCTACAACTGAAAAATACCAATTAGCACAGATACTCTCACACCTGTAGACCTGGGCATGCACACAGACACACACACACATTCACACTCACACTTACATTCCCACAGCCCTAAGAAAATCCTATCTTCTTTGGCCAGTAGCAGAAAGGGGAGCAACTTAGAAATACAGAAACTTCATTCCTTCAAAATACCACAAGTCGCAGGACATTGGGATCTTGCACTTTTAGCAGCAAAGTTTAAGTGAAAGATAGATGTGAGCCTATGTGTGCAGTTACCAGAAGCCAGGTGAGGAGGCTGAACTCCCAGTAAGGTAACCATTCTCTCATGGTAACCAGATACAGAGCTTAGATTTTTATTACCACAGAGCAGTAGCATGTTGTCATCTGTGCCATCCTCTGCCATGCTCCTTTTCAGCTTAGTACTATAAATTAAAGAAATAAGTATGCAGATTTGAAGGAAAGAAATAAGAATCAACTTTTCATAGACAACATGATTGTATAGAAAATCCAAAAGAATCAAAAGTGTCTCTTGGCATTTACAAGTAGTTATGACAAGTGGAATTTTAAATTTAAGCACACTACCCATTATATTAGTACCAAACAATGAAATACCTATATTTAAATCTAATAAAATAAATACAAGATTTATATGAGAAAAGCTATAAAATCTTCATAGATAGATTGTCAAAACACCTGTTTTTACCAGCTTGGCATGCATTCATTATGATCCCAGTGACAATTCTGGTTGGTTCTTTAGTGGATCAGCAAACTGATTGTAAAATTGATAGAAAGAAGTAGGAAAATCCATATAACCCAATCAGTATTGAAAGAGAAGAGAGAGAACTAACATCATCTATTTAAAGATGTTCAATAAAGCAATAATGATACATTATTGGCAAAAAAAAAGACAAAAATCCATAATGAAACAAAATAGCTCAGAAATAGACTCATCTAAATACAAACTTATCTCTGACAAAGGAGCAAAAGCAGTATAGTGATGAAGATAATCTTTACAACAAATGGAACTAATTAATTGTAATTGTACAGTCACTGAAGATACAGACCTTACACTCATCACAAAAGTTAGCTCAAAGTGAATCAGATGTAAATGTAAAGTGCCAAACACTGAGCTCAGGAAAGCTAACAGAGGTGAAAATCTAGATGACATTGAGTTTGGCAGTGATTTTTGTTGCAAGAACAAAGGTGTAATTTGTGTAAAGAACTATTGGCTAGCTAGAGGTTATTAAAATTAAGTTTTTTGTTGAACATGCTGGTCACACCTGTAATTCCAGCACTAGGAAGCTGAGGCAGGAGGATCACACATTGAAGCCCAGCCTGAGCAATTTATCAACTTGGTGAGACCCTGTCTCAAAAAGAAAATAAAAGTTAAAAGGTCCAAGATGGTAGCTCAGTAGGAAGGCCTTGAGTTCAATACTAGTAATACCAAAAAATATTAAATTTAAAATTCTTACTTTACGGAAGACACTGTCAAGCCATGCATATTGCCACACACCTGTCACAGCAGCTAGTTGGGAGGTTTAGACAGAAAAATAGCAAGATAGGCATAGATCAGATTTTTTTTTTTTTTAAATGGTTGGAAATGTAACTCACTGATAGAATGCTTGCCTAACATGCACAAGGCCTAGGTTCATTCTCCAGTATCACCAAAAAAAAAAAAAAATGTCCAAAGTTAAAACAATCCACAGACTTAATGAACATATTTTCAAAACAAATGAAGAGCTGTTAACTAAAATATGCAAAAATCTCTTAAAATGCAACAAAAGAAAACCAATTAAAAAATGGACAAAATATCCTAAGACTCTTCAAAGAAGACATATAGATGGCAAATAAACATATTAAAAGGTATTCTGCATCGTATATTATCACAAAAATGCAAACTAAGATAATGAGATACCACCACACACCTATTAACATGAGCAAAATCCAGAACATTGATGATACCAAATTCTAGTGATGGTGTGGAGCAGTAGAAAGTCTCATTCATTGTTGGTGATACAAGCAGGTATTGATAATTTTGGAAGACAATGTGGCAATTTAAAACTAAACACACTCAACATAAACAGTCATGCTGCTTAGTATTTACCCACATCAGTTGAAACTTAGGTCCACAGAAAAACCCACACATGGATCAACTTTAGTTGCCATTGCCAGAATTTAAAAATGACTGAAATGTGGGCCAGAGATTTAGCTCATGATTCCAGCACCTGTCCTGCAAGCTCAAGGGCCCAGTTTGATCCTAGACCTACAACTACCAGCAATCAGTACCATGTACCACAGTGCCAGGTGTGGTGGCTCACACCTGTGATCCCAGAGCCTGAACTACAAAGCAAGCCCGTCTCAAAAAACAAACAACAACAACAAAAATGACTGAAGTGTCCTTTGGTACATGAGGAAAGTGATACCCTCAACAATGTAAAACTCAGTTATCAAGCCTATCAAGCCCAGGAAGAAAGTGGAGAAATCTTAAATGTAAATTACTAAATTTAAACAACCAGTCTGAAAATGCTAAGTAGTATATTATTACAACTGTTTGACATACTGGAAAAGGTGAAACTGTGGAGATAGTAAAAGGTGTTAGGGCAGGAACAGAATAGGTGGAGCAAGGAAACTACTGCTTGTGTAGTAAAACTGTGGGCATTTATCCTTGAGAAATGAAAATTTCAATCTGTACACAGAAACCTCTACAGGAAATCACTGACATTTTAGTCTTATTATAGCCAAAAAATGACAGCTACCCAAATTTCAAATGAGTGAATTATTAGATGATGGTACATTAAAATCATAGACATTTACACAATAAAAAGAAAAACACAGCTTGATTGAGGGGCATTGTATGCTAAATTTAAAAAAATACAAGGTCTCCACAGTTGCATACTACAAAATCCCATTTATGAAACACTCTTGGCTCCAAACAGGTGCCTGCCTCTGATGGCAGAGCACTGTCAGCCTCAGAGGCTGAGGAAAGCAAAAGGAGGTGGCAGTGGTAGGAAGATGCTGCTTCTTGAAGTAAATTATAACTGATTAGGAATCAGTTCTCAGACTCAGGTTACAAATCAGATTTCAGTTAAGTGAGGCTGCCATTGCTGCTTTGAACACCTCAGAAGGAGACAGTGGATTTATCAGGCATGAAAAAGGAGAGCTTACTAGGAGTCAAAATAAATAAAAAGTCTTACTTTTGGGCCGGGGAGTTAGCTCAGTGGTTCCGGCGCCTGTCTTGCAAGCGCAAGGACCCTGGTTCGATTCCCCGGTAACCACATAACAATACTGGGTGTGGAGACCCACACCCAGCAGCAACCAGTAGCCCATACCACAGTGCCGGGCGTGGTGGCTCACGCCTGTAGTCCCAGCGCTTGGGAGGCAGAGGCAGGGGCAGGAGGATTGTGGTGTGAATTTGAGGCTGAGCTGAGGGCCAGCCTGAATTACAAAGCGAGACCCTGTCTCAAAAAACCTAAAAAAAAAAAAAAAAGTCTTACTTTTTACTTACTTTTGATCCCTGTAGGATCAAACACCTAGAAAGAGTCCCCCTGCCCTGTGTTTAATTGTCATAGTGGTTGTGTCTCTGTCCTCATCTATACACCCACCCTTTACTTTCAAATGTTGGTGAGCAATTTGAGAGCCACCTTTACAGGTCAACACAGAGGCCCCCCCA
>PVIR01021447.1:0-29410 GCA_004026965.1 Petromus typicus
AATGAAGATGTAAATGAGTCCTAGCATTGTATGTTATATATTGTGAAATAGAAAATGCTCAATGTAAAATAAGGTGAAAGGGGACAATGTTGAGATTGTAACAAAAAAGTAAGGAAACAAATTTTATATATATGGGGGGGTGGTAGGGTGGGTGGGGCTATGGGAAAAAATGAGAATTAAGTTGTGACTTATACTGGTAGAAATCCCCATTATGGAGTGCAATCATGATGTGTATATTTAATGTACCAATAAAGATAATTAAAAAAAAAAAAAAGAAGAAGTTAAATTGTCATTATTTGCTCATGACCTGATACTCTATCTAGAGGATTCTAAAAACTCAATTAAAAAACTGCTGGATCGAATCGCCAATTTTAGCCATGTAGCTGGTTACAAAGTCATTGTTCAAAAATCGGTAGCCTGCATGTACCGAAACAGTAGACCCACTGAGATAGGAATTGGAGAGTCAGTCCCTTTCACAAAGTACCCCAAGAAATAAAATTTCTAGGAATCAGTCTAACAAAGAGGGTGAAAGACTTCTACTTGGGAAACCATAGCACTCTGAAAAAGGAGATAGAAGATGATATCAAAAAGCAGAAAGACATATCTTGCTCCTGGTATGAAGAACCCATATTGTCAAAATGGCTATATTCCCAAAACTACTCTACACATTCAATGCAATCCTGATTGAAAGCCCAATAGCACATTTCACAGATATAGAGAAAAAATTCAAACTTTCATCTGGAACCACAAAAGACCTAGAATAGCCAAAGCCATTCTAAGCAATAGGGACATGGTGGGGGATATTAAAACTCTAAACCTGATACTATACTATAAATCCACTGTGATAAAAATGGCATGGTAGTAGCAAAGTAACCGACCTGAGGATCAATGGAGTAGAATAGAAGATCCAGAAACTACTCCAGATACACTGAGCCACCTCATCTTTGACAAAGGAGCCAAAAATCCTCAATGCAGGAAAGATAGCCTCGTTAACAAATGGTGCTGGAAAAACTCGGCTTTACCTTGCCAAAGACTAAAACTAGATCTAACTCTTTCACCATGTACCAAGTTAAAATCAAAGTGGATAAGAGACCTAAATATTAAAACAGACACTCTAAACCTACTGCAAAACAGGTTACGTACAACTCTCGAAGACAATGGCCTAGGGAACGACTTCATGAACAAACTTCTGTAGCAGAGGAATGGGCTGAAAAAATCAATAAATAGGACCTCATTCTTTTAAAAAAACTTCTGTATAGCAAAGGAAACCTCCAACAGAGAAAAAAGATAACCAACTATGTGGGGAAAAAGTTTTTACCAGCTGTTCCTCAGACAAAGCGCTACTATCTAGAATATATAAAGAGCTCAAAAAAAATCAGCCCATCCAAATTTAAAGACCCAATTCAAAAATGGGCATATGAAATGAACAGATATTTTTCAAAGGAAGAAGTAAGAGCAGCTAAGAAGCATATGAAGAAATGCTCAACATCATTAGTCATTCAAGAGATGTAGATGAAAACAACATTGAGATTTCATCTTACTCCACATAGAATGGCTGCCATTCCAGAATCAGCCAACGGCAAATGTTGGCGAGGCTGCGGAGAAGAAGAAACCCTTCTCCACTGTTGGTGGGACTGTAGACTCGTAGAACCCCTGTGGAGATCAGTTTGGAGATTTCTCAAAAAGTTAGGATTGGAAGTCCCATTTGACCCAGCCAATGCCCTGCTAGGTATATACACAAAAGAATTGAAAGACTCATATCACAGTGACACATGTGCACCCATGTTTATAGTAGCCCAACTTTTGATTGCTACATCTTGGAAACAACCCAAGTGTCCATCAACTGGAGACTGGACAAAAAAGCTGTGCCTGTTCCACAGAATGGAGTATTACTCTGCCATAAAAAATGATAAGTTTGAATCATTTTTACTTAAATGGACATACCTTGAGGATATCCTCATAAGTGAAATAAATAGGTCACAGATAGGTACATATTGCATCTTTTCTCTGGTATGAGAAAATAATGATGTAAATGAGTCCTAGCATTGTATGTTATATATTGTGAAATAGAAAATGCTCAAAGTAAAATGGAGTGAAGGGGGAAAAATAATGAGATTATAACAAAAAAGTAAGGAAACAAATTTTATGTGTATGGGGGGATGGTATGGTGGGTAGGGCTATCGAAAAAAATGAGAATTAAGTTGTGTCTTATACTTGTACAAATCTGCATTATGGAGTGCAATCATGATGCATATATGTAATGTACCAATAAAGATTTAAAAAAAAAGAACAGGGAAAACTTCAGAGGGTGACACATATCCACTGTCATCTCTTGGGGAATTACCAGAAGCAAAAATAACCGCTCACAATGACATGGTAATTGCATAAGCTTTGCCTTCCTCTTCTCCTCCCTTGAGAAATATCTGATTTTCTCTGGAAGTATCACTAAAGCACAGAACCCATCTGTATGCCCCCAAAGTCAGTAAGACTGTAAAGTAGTGAACTTCACCTCTGCACACTGCGGAGCAGTCTCTTCTCACCATTCATGCACTTGTGTCATCTCTTTTTCTCTCCTCCCTTTAGACATTTATTCTCAAGGAAGCAGCTCAAGCCAAGATCAGAGTCAGTGAGATTTAACATGAGTGATAATGAAGCAACAATAATAATAAATGGGAGGGGATAGTGAAGGAGAAAATAGCATAAGTGAAATTTTTAAAAGGGATACAGGTTGACAAAGCAGAGATAAGAGGGTGGGACAAAAATCCAATTAAAATTTTAAAATAAAAATAGATAAAAGGAAAATGGGTGCAAAACATTTCTCTTCATCAAGGTGTTTGAGTTAGTAAATTTTCTCTGTGCGACCTGTGATACTGGAATCCACTATCTTGGAGGAGAGATAGTGAGTCACCCTCTGGGGTCTGCTGTGTCTTCTTTCCTCTCCCACCTAATAGGTGTGTGGCAGGGACCCTAAGCCCCTATGGTCAGGAAAGAAACTAACATACACAAGAGAGATGCAGGATGCTGCTCAGTACAAGAACAGCTGCTGGAAGGCACTAGATTGACTCAACTTTGTGTATTCCTTCACTGCACAGTGCTTGGCTATTTCTGTTCAGATTTATCAGGAAATGAGAAGCCACTGTAGTTATTCTGATTATCAATGAATTTAATATAAGGAATTAAAAGTTTAAACAACCATTAGGAAAACTTGTGAACTATAGTCAGGAAGACCTCTGCTTGCTTTTATGGAGTCTAGAAATACCAGAAATGCAAAAAGTTGCCATCAAACTCTCAGCTGCTTGCAGCATGAAAGCAAATGAACCTTAAAAGAGTGTTGGTGAAACCAGGTACTCTCTGGTATCTGCCAGTGCTCATGCCCAGTCCTAGAGCTGGTGCCACCACAGAACAGTGCTTGTTTCCTGCACACCAAACCTCACAGACACACTTATCAGTGGGAGAAGCTAAGCAGAATCAAGATGTCAGATTTGTCATCTGAGAGACGCTGACTAGCTCACTGGCAAAGTAGAAGGATACAAAGCATGCTGGCTAGCCTACTAGACACTGGTGTTTAAGAGTCAGATATCAGAAAAAGCTTAGACTAGAAGACTGTTAAGCACTTTTGTAGTCTTGGCGGTACTGGTTTCTTAAGTAAGCTGGTTACACTGTGCTAGACACAAAGCTCTTTATCATAGTTCACAGGGCTGAATTATGAATTGTAGGTATTTTCTAAGCTGTAGTGATAAGTTTCAAGGAGTCCACGTGAAACCTTCTAGAATCCTTAAACCTTGCAGGGAAAAGGGTCACCATATTTTCCCTGTCAATAAAATATATCACTTGATAAAATAGAACATGTTCTTAAAGGCTCATGTGCACATGTGTGCACGCATGCACACACACACACACACACACACACACACACACACACACACACTTCTTCCTTTATGCTTTATTTAAGGATTCAATTTAAATTTTTAAACTTACGAAGTTTCATCTAAGATTAGATACAGTTTTACTATAAGGTGTAATTATTCATCATAGTTAATACACTTCTATGGAAGAAATACATGAAAAAATAGGACTTTAAAGGCTAGTGACATAGGTCTCAGACACTAATTATTACAATAATATCCTTAGTGACAACATATAAACCTTTCCACTCCCTAGATCCACAGTTTCTTTATATGAAATCTGAGAGCTTTGAAATGCAAAATTTTAATGCTCCTTCAAGGTCTAAAGAATTCTAGTTTTATACCTGAATTGCTCCCTATGTGACTCTGTAACATCTCTCAGCTGCTGTTAGTGTGTCCTCCTTCTGATCTTCTCCCCTTTCCTTCTCCCATATTGATGTTTTGTGGCTAAGGTTGCTAAACTTATCTCAAGTCCCTAGACAATGCTCCCAGCCTCCAAAGATTTCTTGGTAATAAAACATACTGTGTTGTCCATACAGAGACTGCACTGGAACATTGCATTTCCGTCTTCACCTGTCCTCTCCTCACCAGGCTTGCCATGACATTAACAACATGCTATGAATATAATGCTTGACAAGAGATCAGTTCTACACAAACATGTTGACTGAAGGCTTTCTCCTATTGACAAATTCTCTAAGAGAAATATATGCTCAAAATCAAGTAAAGCAGAATAACAACTCATTCTTTGGGGAGCTGGGGCCATTCTTAGACTCCAGTGAAATGGATAATGTGGAAGGTTCCTTCTATTGAAGTTAAGTAGGACCAACTATCTTGGAATCAGGCAGCAGATGGTTCCATCTATTTCACCAGATAAAATTTCAAACTTACTCTCAGATCCTACCACTATGCCAAGTAGTAATCAGAAACACACCTACCAGAGCCTAAGCATTATAACTAAAGGGAGAAAGACAGAAAAAAGGTGAAGAATTTTTTCTCCTAAAGCCTGTCTCACACTAGCCTGAACTGTACCAAGCGCAGCATCCTAGTCCTATGGAAGACAGTGCCCAGGCAGTAGTGTGAAGCAGTTGCTGAGAATGCTTCCCTGGCCTCTGGGAAAGAAGGGAACCATGCCTACCTTTGTGTGCTGAACTGTTACAACCCTAAAAATCTCCAGATGAAGACAAGTTTCATAATTTTAAACACCCAGCACAACATGAAACTGTAGGGGCCCAGCCAAAGGTGAAGCCATGAACAGCTCCTCTCCTAGACCATCACTCTACCTCATGGCAGAGGGGATTTTCTGTTTACTGTGGGGCCTATCACCCAGAGGATGCCCATCACGAAGGAATGAACTCTGCATTCCAAGAGGTGGTGTGTTAACTTTCTGTCACTAATACATGAGGTAAATCAATTTAGAAAAAATTTATGTTGGTTTCAAAGGCTTCAGTCCACAGTTGCATGACCATGTTGCTTTGGGACCTAGAGCAAAGGTGAAAGGTCGTGGTGGAGAATATGTGGCAGACGTCAGCTTATATTGTGGCAAGTGGAAAGTAGGAAAAAAAAAAAAACAGAGGGATTGGGGTCCCTTGAAGACCAGGCTCTCAGAATTGTCACTTCCTCCTCTGATGTTCCATCCTTGAAACTTCCAACACTTCCCTAAAGCATTATAAGCTGGAGGATAAACTCCAATGTATGAAACTTTGGGGGTCCTTTAAGATCAAAGCCAAAATAGACAGTGATATGGCAAAAATCCCCAGTCCTTTCTTGCATGAGAGCCATGTGAGACTTAGGAACACCTATGTAAACAAGGCTCCCAGAATAAACTCTGTTATTCTGTTGTTTCCCAAGATAGATTCTGCAAAGTCAGATTTAATAGTGCCCCTGGGTTGTGTTCCTGAGTACATGAATATATTTTTCTCTACTTATCTGAACTTTATATTTAGATTAAACCCCTGGGTGTTTAGGGTAAACTGATTCATCAGCTTCTGTGTGTACTTCACACCATTGGAGCTTGACGAGTACTTATGAATATCCAGACAAGTCAAGGCTGAGTAGTACTTCCTGTGAAAAGAACAAACTAGCACGTTGCAGTCACATTCTGTGTTGAAAAGAGGGTCCATCCTGATGGCTTTGCCACTGGGCATTCGAATCTAAGCCTTTTACACAAGAGCTTCTCAAACTATCACATACACAAAGATCACCTGGGCAACTTGTTAAAATTTAGATTTAATTCAGCAACATTGTGGTGAGGACAGATATTCTGCTTTTCTAATAAGCTCCTAGGCCAAAGCTATCAGTCTAAGATGTTAATTTGAGCAGTAAGAACTCACCTCATTCCTCGTTTATGGAAATGGAGGCACTGAGCAGTGTTGAGCAGAAGCAGGAGTGGTCTTACTTCCAGCTGCTGGGCTCTCACAGTGCACGCTGAGCTGCAGGATCTTTTAGTTGAAGTTTGGCCTTTTTCTCTTCTCAGTTCTTAACTCAGGCTCTATATGTTTTCTTTGGCTCCACAAACCCAGCTCTGGAGTTGGAGATTCTCAGCCAGAAATCGACATTTTCATGACAGTCCCACTGGAGCCCTACCAGGGTTCAGGCTGAGGTTAAATTTGCTCTGGCAGGGCTCTGACAATCGTGTTTGGTGCCCAGAGTCTCAAGCTTGAAGATGGAAAGATAATATTTCCCTGAGGAAGTGCTTGAGTCTATGAATAAGAGTGCACACCAAGTGCTGCATCTCAGTGTAGTCTCTACACACCCAGGTGGCGTACCTGCTAGGCAGAGGCGCCCAGGGCCAATCATATCAGAAACCAGTGGGAAACTGCAACAAAGCTGAACTTGTGTGGAAGCAGAAAATGATTCAAAGTAGCACAAATAGTTTCAATGAACTTGTACTTCTTTTGATATTATCTGGGAGTTGAAAATTATCAGAATTTTTGTTTCCGAGAGAAACAATCCAAAATCTCCAACTCACCTTTCTTCCATTCCGCACAAGAATATCCTTACTTATGAAATGATAGCTCAGTCTTTTTTTTTTAAATTATCTTTATTGGTACATTATGAATACACATCATAATCGCATTCAACATTTAGAGTTTGTACCAGAATGTGACATGACTTGATTCTCATTTTTTCTCTTTTCCCCCTCCCTGCACTCACACCCTCTGTATACACAATCTTTGTTTTCTTTTTCCTTTATTATTATCACATTTGTTTTCCCTTTGTTCTTTACCCTTACACTCTCTTTTCTTTTAAATATTTTCTACTTCATAATATCAACTATGCATACTACAACTCATTTACAACTTCATCTTCTCATACCAGAGAAAAAATACAATATTTACACTTTTGTGACCTGTTTATTTTGCTTCTGAGGACATCCTTAAGGTACATCCATTTGAGTATGAATGACTCAATCTTATCATTTTTAATGCCAGGGTAATACCACATTCTATAAAAGAACCACACCTTCTTTAACCAGTCTCCAGTTGATGGACATTGTGGTTGTTTCCAAGAGTTAGCAATCACAAACTGAGCTGCTATAAACATGGATGCACATATGTCTCTGTAAAACAAATCTTTTAATTCCTTTGTGTATATACCTAGTAAGACAAAAGACCAACAAATTTAGGTAAAAAATATTTTCTTTTTTTAGTTTAAAACTTAATTGGCATGTATTTGCAACTATAGCACATGTCAGTACTTCTTTCTATAAAGTATAATTGAATGTTCCAATGAGTTGGGCATCATAGTTTGGCTTAATAAGCAGAAAAATCCCGAAGAAAATGGAAACAGAGGACACAAAGCTAGCTGGTTATTGTTCCAGTTACTTCCTAGGATGTGAGGAGAGTGGGCCTACCTTATTTCAGCTAGTAGGGAGGAATGACATGTTCTGCGTTTTGGGAAACCAGCCCATTTCAAAGTTCAACTTGATTATGTGGCACTTAACCTGAATGACTCTTTTCCAGTCTGGCGTGAGCTGTGTGGGAGCTCAACTCAAAACAATAGCCTCACATAGCATTTGTTTAATAGCACAGAAAAATCAGGAAGGCCCAGTTTTAAAGTCTTGTTCTAATTTTCACTGTAAAAAGCAATATAGATAGCAATAATGGAGGGGATGCTACTCAACAAGGAAAGTGACTGAAGGTACTTCCCAATGAGTGTTGGAAGAATTTTCCCCACATCAAGAGAAACAAGAGATTTTACCTTAGGGAAGAGCATTTTCTTCACAAAGTGCAGCCAAAGAAGCTTGCAACTATGGAATGATTCTATGCTAAATTTACAAGAGAGTCATTCCTATTACTCCATGAAAATAAACATAGGTATCGACATGTTAGTGCTGACTTGGCTTTTCATTGCATCCTCATTGCTGGAGTCGAAACTGAGTAAGAAGATGTAGCAAAGGGACAGAAGAAAGATCTGGTTAGTCATATTTTAAAATGTACTCTCCTCATTACCACAGGAGTAATGTGATATTTGACTCATATACCTAAATGATTAAGATTATTTGCTTCCTCTCCCTAGATCATTTACAGCTGAGTTTCACATAACATTATAACCACAGGAGACAGTTTTCATTTCTGTGTGGGACAAATCTTTAAAAATTAAATAAAAGAAAGACATACTTTCACTACCCCCTAATAAGTACTTTGGGGTTCATATAGTTTGCCTAGTTGAGACTGTTTCTGTTTGACTGGTGGTCTTTTTCCAACAATAATTTCAAATCAATGTACACTTTACTGGAACAGAAAAAATTTACATTGATTGGACAACCACAAAAAGAATTATGCGGTGTTTTTGCTACCTGTGAGTAAATAAATATCATTTGGCATTCCTGGATATCTAAGCCATTAACTGAGCCAATGCAATGATTCATTCTGCTTTTTTAAATGGTTTAAATAAATGCTAGAAAGCTATTACAGCACTCAAGGGTGAGTGCTCCTGTGGTTTGAGCTACAGGAACTATTATTATGTTGCAATGAAAAGTAACAAATGAGAAGTGGGGAGGTTGGTTTCCTCATCTGCCCCACTGCGGACAAGTGGTATGACCTGAGGCAAGTCTCTTGGCCCTTCTCAACTCCAGCTGCTTCATCTGAAAAGAAAGAAATTTCATTTATTCATTAAACAAATATGTAGTGAGCTTCCACTGCATTGAACATGTGCAGTCCTGAGGAACCTTTGGTGAGCAGAAAAATATCAAGGACTCTCCTCTGTGTTCTAGCTTTGGAAAACAGCCTGGGTCAAGTACAAAATATTCCAGAGCTGATATTCAGTGTTTCCCCATCTACAAAGAGAAGAACCTGTGTGAGACAGGAAGGGGCACATATTCTGGTTTTGTTTAGTACAGCAGCTTTGTTTCTGTTGCTGTTTTGCTTGCCTTAGCAATTAGGGTCATGCATCATAACATGGAAATATCTACCCACAAGCATGAAGCAGGAGACCAAAGAGAGGTGAAAGTCTTTTTTATATATGGCAAGCTATATCCTGCACAAATTCCTATATACATCCTACTCTTAACAAGTTACCACTCATAAGGTCCTGGAGACATTACTCTCCTTTTAGCCTTTGCTTCTTCTAAAATGAACAATTTATGAGAACAGTTATTTAGCATAGATTCAAGAAAAACATTTCAGTGCCCTAAGGAAACTTCTTTCATTCAGACTGCCTTATTTCTCCTCCATTCCCATCAGGACAACCAAGTGAACTGCATTTCTTATGAAAAAAAAGGGGGGGGGAGAAGAAAGAAACAGCTTATGGGAATAATTTTGATTCCTTAAATGGGAGCCACTGAGCTTTGGAAAATAAGAGATCTGATTTCAACTTAATCCAGTTACTACTGTTCACATATTTGTTATGCAGTTACAATACTCAAGGATTAGATACAAAGAAGAATTGGGCCAGTATTTCTGTGTGTAAATTCTAATTGGTGGTAGAATGATATAGAAGTCAAAATACATCCTGACATTCAAAAGGAAGAGAATATGAAAGATACTATGATAAAAGAAGAAACGAATTCATCCTGAGAGACTCAGAAAATTGGGACAGTTCAATATTCTTTGATACTGGGTGCTCATGTCTTATCATCAATGGCTAAGGGACAGGTTACACTTCACGGGACAGCAGTCACAAGTCGGGACTTGACTGGGTACCCTGAGGCAACAGTCCAGCTGGAGCCAGAGATGACTGCCTCTGCTTCCAGGTCGCATGATCCCTACTGAACCCTGTACCCAGGCCCCTGAGAGGCACAGGAGAGACCTGTTGGACTGTGTGCACCTCCAGAGACTGAATAAAAGAAAAGATACAATTTAAACCAGAAAAATAACTGAGATGTGTTAATTCATCTAATGTTGGAGTCAAATCCCTCCAGCACCTCGGCTAACAGGTGAGAGGAAGAGTTCACAAGAAAGAAAGAATTTGTTTTAGGAAATAAGTAGGGTGCTACTCAGGGGAAAACACTTGCCTAGCCCAGGCCTGACACTGGGTTCAAGTCCTACCTCGTGGGAGAAAAAAAGTAAGAAAAGAAGGGAGCCTCATATTCTTTGTACATCTTTGAAGGAATTATATCACATTTCCTAACTTGTTTTATGTCTTGTAATTAATAAAAGTGCTAAAATTCTGTGTACCTAGTACAGAAATCATGGCAATTTCTCTTCCACAAAGCTGGATCATTTCTATAATTTTCTATACCAGAGAAATCACCATCCACCCATATCTATGTCCAAAAATCTACCGCTCACTTTGTTTTCATGTTAAACCCATCACCCAGTGAGGTAGAGCAGATTCACTAAATATTTCTTGGCTCTTTCTACCTCATATTCCTCTTTCTAGTCCCACCATATTTGTTCTTCAGTATTTGTCTCCCACTTTCTCATCCATGGTTAGAGGTGGCACTGTTCATGGTAAAGTGACCATATTACCATGACAGTGTGACACCTTCCCACTGGCCTTAGGGCAGGGATTTGGTTTGCCATTCTTGAGGGGATGTACAGAGCCTTGTGGGTTTGTCCTGTGCTTCCTTTTCCCAGCACTACCCGCTCCTGTTTCACTACATCAGTCTTTTCTCATACATCCTTCCACCATCACACCTCAACCCCATGAGCTTAGCTCCTTCCTACTTCATCCTAGGTCTCTCTATGGAACCTCTTTCCCTGCACAACACATGGTTCCTGACTTAGCTCTTTTCTTTCCTACAGAACTCCGTTCCTCAAAGGCGCCTTCTTGACTTCCAGGCCAAGGCTGATCCCTTCCTTAATGTACTTACAGAAAGAACTGTGGGATCTCTTTTCCCAGCATGCCCTTCAATTTGGGATTAGATACCCCTAGGAGGACAGGCAGGCACCACTAGCAGAGATTATCTCCCAGTTGGGACCGAACTCCAGTCAAGCTCTTCAGAAGCTCCTTGCTGACTCAGCCTTATCCCTTGGATTTTCAGGTTTCTTTTGAATGGTCTAATGTTAGCAAGAATCCTGCCAAACTGCCTCACCAGGATCCTCCTGCCTCAATATCTTCTCGCTGGAGGTGTCTCATCAGGTTCTGTATTTCTCACTGTGCTGGGAAGAGGTCTGATCACCATGGTTTATGCCCAGCAAAGATCCTGCCAGGTCTGTTTAATCAGAATTCCCATCTGTCTCTGATGTTTTTGTTCTCAATAATTTTCTATCCCTTCTCCCTGCCCTACTCTTCAGTTCCAAATTCCTAGTTTTCTCTGTTGTATTTGGAGTTGAGCCCAATCTTTCTTCTACACACACACACACACACACACACACACACACACACACTTAATCTCAGGAGCCACACCTTTCTAGTTGGCCCTAAATAAAATCTTTAAAGACATCACAGAGATTTTTTTAACACTGCAACTGAGTTGATCTTTGGGCATACAGGCAGGAATGTGCATCCCTAGCCCCAATAGGCCTTCAAATATAAAACTTCAGGACTAATCTTTTCTTGTTCTGGTGAACTATCTTCTTTTGAGATCACCTATTTTATTTTTTTTTCAGCACAAATTTTGGGATATCCTAGCCAGATCTTCACTCCCATACCAAGTCAATTTATTCCATAAAACAAGTAAAAATCATAATAGAAACCAAAACCAAAACCAAAACCAAATTGACTATTATTTCTATCCTTCTAAAAGCCTGAAAAGTAACCTTTAAATATGGCCTTTTCTTTTATTAATAACTTGGCAACAAGAGATATGTTTGAAAGAAATTTATGTCTGTCTACAAAATTGTCAGGGAGGCTGATGGAGAACTAAATTACAGCAGACGAGTTTCACATCTAACTCCCCCACACTGAGATAACACTTGCCTTCCTTTCATAGCCCTCATTTGCTTTCCTCTAAAGTTTCAATAATTTTCTCTTAGATTACCCAGCCCTCATACTAAACACTGAAATGAGTACAGTACTTATTCTACCCTTGATGAGCAATGTTCAGGCAGTTGTTTGCAGTTCTAGACATTGAGTTTTCAGTTGGTGCAAGAGAATTACACGGTTGGATTAATTCCAGTAAAGTGAACGATGGTAGATAGCTAAAAACTTACATTTCTGTTTTGACAAGACACTGATATACATTTATATAAATGAGTTATATTCTTAACTTTTGTATGTAAAGTGTAAAGTAGTGTATTCTCATAGGCATATAATCACTGGAAGCTTTAGTTGTGACCACACCCACATATGATTTTAAGTGATGTGAAGCAATAACAGCAACTAGTCCACCTGTACATACCTCATTTATTTTTGTAGGTAAATGTGTTCCAGCTGTACCAGTGGATATATCCCAAGAAGCTGGAGTCTCTGCTTCTCTTTGAGGTGAGCTGTACCTGTATAACCTGGATGCAAAATGGCATTAGCTCTGTAACTACTCTAAGTCTTTGTGCCTTTCCACTTCCAATAAATGGCTGCCCCTAATGAGATTATTCCCTGGTTGCTTTGGATTAAGTCTGTGCAGACCCAGCAGAGGCAGAAAACTCAAGAGAAGGTTATCATAAATCTCTAAAGCATTTGACCAAATGCTTATGTATATCTGTGCCCTGAATTCAAGCCATGGAATGCTTTAAAATTCTTAAAATCAGTTTCATCATTTGCAGTGCCAAGCCATGCAGGGTATGCAAAGAACACTAGGAGTAAGAGATATTGATCTTCATTCCCTCACAATGAGCTCTTCTTCCTTAAGTTCCTTTGGACAGGAGACAGGAAATATCAAAGTGCCTTGATCTAACCACTGAAAGTTTTGTAATTATCACTAAGCTTAAGTGAGCTTGCTTTAACAGAGCCATGACTGAGAGAGGACATGCAAAGCCTGAAAATCATTTACTTGGGCAGCTTCATAGAAGGAAGACTTCAAAGTTATGCTGATTAGAGGTATTATAGTGTCAAGATAAAAGCCCTCTAATGAGTGAATTTTATAGACAGCACTTCAGTGTTGAGTCTGTTCTCAGGCTGCACGCTTGTGGCTGGATGTATTTGTTTCTGCTTCAGCTCCTTTTTTCTACCTCTTTTATGTTTAATAACTTGTTTTGACTACCAATCAAAGCAACTTTGCTGGAAAAAAATGAGAAAGGGTTTAACAAATCTACACATAATGTTCCCTTCCAGGAAATGTAAAAAGTTAGAAGGAAAGAACCCAAGGAGAGAGCAGCATTGCAGGACAAAGCCATTCTCTCATTCAAGCATTTACTTGATATATTACATTATATATGCTTGATATATTACTTGTTGTACTGCATTATGTATTACCTTACATAATCACAGGTTAATAGTTTAAAGTATGAGCTGTTTCCTTCCCAAGAAGCACAAATGTTCAGCTATCCCTATGACAAGGATGGGAATACGTTCCACTAGAATACCTCAGAAAAGGCACAATAGAAGGAGAGAAACCTGTGAGGGAGAGTGGAGAAATTTGGGCTGAGGAAATGCAGTCTGAAGAAGAGTTGAGAGTGTGGAAGAGAAATCGTTTCTCTAATTACAGCCATGAAATAGTGGAAAGACAGAAAGGAAGTAAAAACTGAAGGAATATGAGGCTAGACTAATATTGTGAAAGGGAAACCTGTTTCCAGATGGCATCAAGAAAATTTTAAATATCAGAAGTCCCAAAAAAACATAACTTTTGGGTATGCATCTCAGAGCACATGTTGTATTGGATGGAAATAGAACCCAGTGTCCCTTTTGAATAGTCATTCCACAGCTTGCTCAGGTGGACAGCACAGAACTGGGACTGGGAGAACCTAGGGACCCTAGAGGGGAGTTGCGTGAGAGCTTGTCCTTTTGCACTGTGACCACAAACTCATTCTGGATTTACCCTCACTTCTTAACTTATCTGACAAATTCTGACACTATACATTTCAAGGCGTGAAAAAAATAGCCCTGTTGAAAAGGTAACATATGGACAAAGAATGTTGATTATGCTTTTTCCAAATATGAAAGTGCTTCAGCTGCAACATTTGGACCCTGGAAAATTCATTTGATTCTGGTAATGTCATGAAAAAGGAAAATGAAACAGATGAAGCAAATCAAGTTTTTGCTTTCTCGACGACTTAACGATCAAAGTATTTTATAGATAAGTTTGGACTAATTTCATAAATATAAGAGAGAGAGGCAAATAGGAAAATAATTTCTAAAACACATTGAGCTTTGTGTGCCTATAAACATGTGCTGCCCTGTGTCTTGTTTGGGGGTTTTGATGACGTTGCCACTGTTTTTGATCATTGCTCTAGGGCTACAGTGATATTTTAAGTGTTTTCACCTTAGGGAGGAGTTGATATGGATAGGGAAGAATAGAGCCAGGAAAATGATGGAAGTCTAGGCAAAGCGTGGAGAACATCCTCAATCTGTTTTAATTCAAATTCAAATTCAAATTCAAATTCAAATTCAAACAGATCTGTTTGCTCTGAATTCAAAATTCATTTGAAAAAGCAATTATTTACTGAAGATGCGAAAACATTTTAGTGGGAATAATATGATTCATGTGTTACCTATACTCTCTCATCTTTATAAACTATAAATAGAGTAAAGCGTTTTGGAAAAGGATGTGGTCATTTCTTCTCTCACGTGATATCTGCTGTCAGAGACTGATACAAAAGCAGTCAAGAAAGAGACAAGTCCAGCATAATATGGTTAGGATGAGGAGGGTGAAGATGTGTATGTGATACCTTGGAGCATAAAAAGGAATAGCGCACATTACACAAGGACAGCAGAAAAGACTTTAAAATCAAGCATCATTTGAGGCAGAGTTCAAGGAAGAGTAGGTGTTTTCTGGTTGGTCAGGGAAAGAGTCAGTTGAGGCAAAAGATATAACATCCAGACACACATGAAAGCAATGCTTTAGCTAGAGGAAAGAAGGGGACATTCCATGTCTGTTGTCAAGAACAATTCATCTTTACAAAAATCATTGTACTGGCAAGTCTCTGAAATCTGGGGGTGTGGCATGAAATTGCCATAACTGGGGGAAAGGAGGTTAAGGATGTCAGCTATTTTTAAATTAGATTTCCAGGTCAATGAGATTCCTGGGACTGTGAATGGTATTCATGATACTGTGAGAAACACCTCAGGGCTGCTCTGTGTTTCTCAAGCACGACTTAAGTTGTGGGGTTATAGTTGTCTAGCTCAGGACTTTCAAGAGTGGGAAGAAAAGTGATTTGAGGATTACAAAAGAAAGCTACTCTACTCATGAGAGGAAGAAATCAAGTGTGACAGCCAGATACAAGTATTCTCAGAAACAGGCCTGCATGATTTGTGTAGAAGGTATGAAGAGCTGTTGGTGAAGTCTAGTGCTTTTCAATCTCTCTGGGTTAAATGTAAAAACTTCCTCACCTCTAAGCTGAGGTGAAGTTTTTCTACATTACATTGGAGTTAATTTGGGAATTGTGCATCTCTCACAGAGAGATAGAAGATTGCCTCTCTCTTTACAGTCTTGATGGTTCTTGAGCTTTGGAGTTGGATCCAAAAGTGGAAAGTGAAAAAAATCATCAGCCTAGGGATCAAAAAACCAATTTCTTCCCTGGTTATGCCACACACAAGTGGTCTCATGGGGCCTCTGGGTCTCAACTGAGCAACAAGATTCTGATTTTTAAAGTTGGGATGTTTCCACTCCTGTTAGAGGCCTTCTGCTGTAAATAGAGGACAATGTGCAAGCTTTACCCTATGATTTTAATAGCATCTTATAAATGTAAGCATTGGTACTAGTGATGACCAAAGAGATCCACACTAAGATGATATCTATTTAGTGAGTAAATGAGGTTATGAAATCAATATTAATGATCTTTGAGGGCCCTATTGAATGATGGAAGGGATGAGAAACTGTAAGGTTTGATTTTGCTCTGAAGAACTGAGATTTTGGCAAACGACATTTATCAGGCTTTCTAACTTAATGAAAGTGCACATTCAATGTGATAATAGAAGCTAATTTTACATATTGACCTTGAATTTTAGTGATTCACAAAAGAAGATTAAAGTTGCTTCATCTTAGAGGCTAATATCTGAAGTCTCACATCAGGCTGAGTATTGCTTCCAACTTTCTGGGGATCAGCGTCTTTCTGGTGACCCAGATGAAATCAATCATAACTCTTCCCTGATGTCTAGTGCAAGAAGAGCAGCATGATACATTAGACTGGGTAACAAAGTGCATGTCAGTTGTTTGGGCACAGAAGCCACACAATTTTAAATAAATTAAATTCAACATATGTAAAATATAACGTAGTATTAGCTCATGGCCAACACAAACTCCTCCTGACTTTTCCTCAAGGCCTATAAATATGCCATCATTTCCGAACCTTTATTTCTCCTTACTTCTTGGCCCATCAACCGCTGTCAAAATCTAGATATTTTTGCTGTAGATTCATTTTGCATTCTTTCCCCAAAAGAGACTGTATTTAGAGGCTTCCAGGGAATCATCCAGACATGAGCTCCAGTTAGACATGGTAGGTGCAGTGGTCTGTGTGGAGTCCAGTGAGCCAGAGAAGCAAATTTAGAGACCACTCTCAAGTTCTAATTCACATTGATAGTCCCTCCTTGTCACGCTGGCCACCACTACTTACAATTACTTTATAGCACTGTCTTCTTTCTCCTAACTCACAAGAAAATGCTCTTCTATTTTTGTCAACTCCCTACTTGCCTCTTGACTTAATGAAGAGCCCAACTTGCCACCAACAGTACAAATCCTTTCACTCCTGCCTTTTGAGTTTCCCCAAAGAGTTGTTGTAGTTTTTCCCACAGAAGTGGTGCTTTCTATAATTTCACCCAGTCACTCTTGCTTCGAAGGCCTGAGATAGAGGAGTTGGAATGTTCTCCACCCTCACTTGATAGGGCTTAGCTGCACTTTATTTTCCTGGCTTCCTTTTATTTTTCTTCTCTTGGCTATCTTTAAATGTTATGTCTCATTTTCTCTGCAGGAGTATTTGAGGTGTAAGACACCCCTCTGCAACAAACTATTATAAGTGCCCTCTTGACACTGCAAGGGTTAGAAATCAAGATACGTTGTTCTCAAATGCAAGAACAAGTCAATCCAATTATAAATTGTTAGTTCCAAACTCTATCAATGTAATCAGAATAAGCTGTTTTCTTCTAAGAGTAGAGAAGTAATTGGGAGGTTGGTTGTTCTTTCCTGGGCAGTTTCTGTGGACACTGTAAGCGTAGTGTCTACATTTCCATGCCCCTATCTGTAGTCAAGCTCACCAGTGGTATTAAAGTGTGCCTGGAGCACTTTTGATCCTCTGATCCAGGTCTCTCTTCCTTGTTCCAGCTGTGTGCTGAGCTTCCTCACATGCTAAAGGCCACTGTCCTGGCACAGGTTGAAGATCCATTATTACTGAAGTCAAAGCCAAGCTGTGGACTAGGATCACTGTTCAAAACTCAGCTCCCCTCCTTACCCATCACAGTACAGGGAGTAAAAACACACTTATCTTCTATTGCAGTTTTGAGGACTTAATGAGTTAAGGTATGAAAAGGTAGAAACAAATGCTCAGTAATTTGAGTCACTGACATCATTGGAGGCAATGGAGAGTGTTGTTTTGAGTGCAGACACGGGACTCAACTCCAGACTTGAATCTGATCTCTGCAACTTCTTAACTGTGTAACCTGCAGGCCAGTTACCTAACTTTTCTGTAACAGTTTCCTCCTCTGAGAAGTGAGGATGATGATGATGATGATGATGATGACGACGACAATGACACTGATGGTGGTGGTGAAGATATGGTGATGGTGAAACCCTCATTTCAGTGAGCTTTCGGAGAGTAAGAGAGTCTAAATTACTCTAAAATACATTGAAGAGTAAAGTACAAAAAAGGGACCAATATATATAGTAAGTGATATATTTGTATTAGCTTCTATTACTGTTGTTATCTTGAGAGATGGTAGAAAGCTCAGCTCTCTGTCTATCACCAAGTTTGTGAACCTATGTTCTACCCTGAATCGGGTCCTCCATTCTGCATTTCTTCATGCAGTATTTCAGTGCCTCTATACTGTCCCTGCCTCCCATCACCCAGAGAATAATTCAGAAAGCCTCCAGTCACTTGTATTCCCAATGTATAAGTGCAGCACACAAGGAAGGGCTAGAGCAGAATTCTCTGTTTATACTATACCCACCTAACCCAACAGCCAGGGCCTTTCCTCAGATGGAAAGTCCCCAGATTTCACGGAGCATTCCTCCTTCCACTACTCATAGATGAGGACACTTTCAGTCTTGTTTCTTTTTCCTCTACACCAGGTGATTGCAGCTCTTTCTATCAAGCTGTTTCTTTTCTAAGAACACAAAATAAATGGACAATGTGGCTCAAGCTTCTCGTAAAAAGTCTGACTTGAAGTTTCACATATTTCTCATTTTTGATAAGTAATATAAGATTTTGAAGAAAAACAGACTTTCCACAAGTCATGGAAATCTGTAGTGGCCACAGTGCTGCCACAGTGCTCCCTGATTACACCGCTAGACTTCCTTTTACCCAAATCCTGTTTAAAGCTTTGAAGTTCCACAAATAGAGTTTCTGTAATATATAATGTAGATTAAAAGGAAGGAAATTTCATCAACAGAGCATTAAGGTTAAAAATGTAAATGCTAAAGGGATGGAAATCCAACCTAATTAAAATGGCTGAACCCAGAGTCACAATTAAATAGTAAGAGAATTATGGGAAAGTAAATATTTACATGCAAATCGTACACTTATTAGGGTTTACAAAGAAATGCTTCTCATCTGCACAGTTTCTTCCATAATGATATTGTTATGAGGCAATAAATGTGGTTATAGTTAATAACAGATGTTAAGTGGCATAATTCATCCAGAAACTTTACTAATCACTGCACAAGTGTGAGACAAACGTGCAGCATCGGATGGGAGGAATATCTTATCTCTGAGTTTATAAATGGAAAAAATGAAAGGTCATTTGTGGAAAAGAAATGATTAAAGCAAAGCTTTATTTATTTTAATGAAAAATTTAAACACTTTAAAATTAAAACTGGGGCCGAGAATTTAGCTCAGTGGTTCAGTTGCCTGTCGTATAAGTGCAAGGGCCCAGGTTCAATTCCCCGGTAAGCACATACAGTACTGGGTGTGGAGACTCACGCCAGCAGCAATCAGTACCACATACAACAGTGCTGGGCATGGTGGCTCATTCCTGTAATCCTAGCATTTGGGAGGCAGAGGCAGGAGAATTGCTGTGATGTGAGTTTGAGGCTGAGCTCAAGGTCAACCTGAACCACAAAATGTGACCTTGTCTCAAAATAAATAAAGAATAAACAATAAATAAATAAAATTAAATTAAATTAAAACTGGCTTCACCTCCCAGAATGTTCACGCTTCATTCAGAGAAACAAACTGGCCTGAATGAGTCTTAGGTTGGCCACACTAGTGGTGATCACTCTCCAAATTAGTTCAGGAACAATGTTTCGTATTTCAAGCTGCATTACTTTCTGTCTTCCAAATGATACTTAACAGAAAATTTTTTTTTCTTTTTTTTTTAATGCGCAGAACTTCTTTCCTTACAAGGGCATTGGGACAAAGAAGGAAGAGAGGAGGATGAATAAACTGTCATCTGCAGTAATTTTAGAAAAGTTTGGAAATGTAAATGCTGAAAATAATTTTTCACAGTAAATTCAGGAAAGCTGATTAGAACAAGTAAAATCAAGACATTTGTCATTATTATCACAAGATGTCCAATCTCAATAGTCATCATGAAGTGCCCCTGTCTCCTGAGATAGTTGGCTACTGTTTCCTCCGGAAGCTGTGCTTTTCACTGTATTTCCCCGTTGTCTTAATGGTGGTGCCCTTTGAACAATGGTGGCATATTTGTGACATGTTTTTTTTTCAAAACTTTTCTTCTTTGATTTAATTTCTAATGGTCTTTTTAAATCAAATTGCTTGCTTTATTCAAATAAATTAAAGGTGTTGAAGTTAAAATAACAGACAGCAAACGTCCTTGGACAAACATATATTTGTGCTGTGCCCACAGTGACAGAGATACAGAGACATAAAGAGGAGAGGGTAGGAAAGAGGAGCAGAGAGAGCAAGACAGATATTGAAAAAGAACAGACAAATAGGATTATTTTCTGGGAAATAGAATTCCTTGTTCACAACCTCTATTCATTCACATTGGGAGGGTACTTTTCACTGTGGAAAGCTTGGTGGCTAGGTGTTTTTAAAATGCCTTTGAGGGCTGGGGATTTAGCTCAGTGGTTCCGGTGCCTGTCTTGCATTGCAAGTGCAAGGACCAGGGTTCTATTCCCTGGTAACCACATACAATACTGGGTGTGGAGACTCATGCCCAGCAGCAACCCATACCACATACCATAGTGCTGGGCGTGGTGGCTCATGCCTGTAATCCCAGCACTCAGGAGGCAAAGGCAGGAGGATTGCTGTGATGTGAGTTTGAGGCTGAGCTCAGGGCCTGCCTGAACTACAAAGTGAGACCCTGTCTCCAAAAACCAATAAATAAATAAATAAAATGCCTTTGAATCAGACAATCTTGAGTCTCTTTTTTTGACTCTCAGAGAATAATTTGTCAATAAAATAGAAACTTGACTATCAAAACCCATGTATAAAGGCTGGGAATTTCGCTCAGTGGTTCTAGCACCTGCTTTGCAAGTGCAAGGGCCTGAGTTTGACCCCTGGCAACCACATACACCAATGCCAGGGATGGTGACTCACACATGCTCAACAGCAAACAGTACCACATACCACAGTGTGGGGCATGGTGGCTCACCCCTGTAATTCCAGTGCTCAGGAGGCAGGACCAGGAGGATTGCTGAGTTTGAGGCTGAGTTCAGGATCAGACTGAAATATAAAGTGAGACCTTGTCTCAAAAAAACCAAAAACATATACCTATCAATGTGATTATTGAATACAGTTTTCTTCTACATTAGCTTTTAGAAAAATCTGAATGGAAACTACTTAGAAAAAGGACAAGGAAATGTAGTTTTGGGACAGAGAGAATGAACTAGTCCAGAGCTTCCCAGACCTCCATGTTCACAGTCCTCCCCTGGAGACCTTCCTGAAGGACAGATTCTAACTCAGCAGGTTTGTCACAGGGGTGCATCATATGTCCACACACTCACCGGCGCTCACTACATGGTGAGCGATGAGGGCCTGAAGGGCACCGGGTGGTCTCACTAACATTTAGCATGTTATACAATAGAGTACTTGAGTCATCAGTGAAGAGTTCTGAAAAAGGAAGCAACGTGAAAGTTCATACAGAGCCTTAAGTTAGAAAGCTGGACAAATACCTGAGGAGAATTCTGATTTACTCCTCATCACATGGTCCTCTTATTACAGAGAAACCATTCCAAAAGGCTGAGAAAGTATGTGTTTGTCAACGTGTCTGGTGAAGACAGCCCACAATAGTGCTTGGTAGTTAATTTAGGTTTTAACAACTTGCATTGTATTTAGCAAAAGTTTCCGGTGTTTTGCTATTAGTTCATTCTTTATGTGCAGATCCCATTAAAGCAGAAAATTCCATGATACTTCCTTTTGTTCATTAACATGTAATCTCATGGTTTCCATGCTTTACACTAAGCCACCTCAGAGTGTTTAGACTTCTCTCCATTGGATATTTTCCAGTTCTTTAACATTTAGGTAATCTTAGCCAAATGATGTCATTCCCTCTTGAGAGTAATTTATTCCATCCTTAGTTAAATTACATCCATCCTCTTCTGTGTTTTCACTCTTCCCATCTCTACTGGCTTACTTCTTTTCAAGAATTTCTATGTGACCTTTACAAATCATTGTCAGCTTCTTAAGATCTCTTCAAGAGTAACTATAGAATCTCAACGTCACTAAGTCCCACAAAGGAAGAGAACATAATTAGTATGCAAATTATTACCATGTTGACCTTCTGATGTTTATGCATTTTGATATTTGCTCAGGAAATGATGTCATTGTTTTCTAAGGGATTCCTAGACTACCCACAAATAAGACAGTCAGTCAACATATAGAGAAAACAAAACTGAAAACAAAACAGTATTTTGTTCTTATACTTAGATTCATAATACACACAAAGGTAAACATGTAGTTCATTTCAGTGAATATGCACATGAATATGAGATGTAAGTAGATACAAATCTTTATTCTGCCTCTTACTACTCTGTGACTTTGGGTAAGTTAATATCATTGCATAAAAGTTTGCTTATTTTTAAGGCAGAAATAATAATAGCTACTTCAGAGAGAGTCTTACAAATTACATTACATAAAATATAAAGCATGTCTTATACACACTGGTCACTCTCAACAATAAATCTGATTTAAATGACACTAGTATGTTTCTAGGTTATATCAGTCAAGGTGGTATAAAAAGCTACATAGGAAAGACCTCAAAATTCCTTTAAAGGAAAAATATGTAGGTGACTTAGATTATATTACATAATTGGATAAAGTATTTATTTACATCCATGACTGTGGTCATTTATCTAAAGGAAACATATTCAAAACACCATTATAATGGTGACTGACACTGAAGGTCCAGTATGGAAGAAGGCGGTGATGAGTGAACTTGACCTTATGGTGCTGTACAAATGTCTATTTCCAGGAGAGAGTCTATATCTTGAAACAGCCCTGGCTCAATGTGGTAAACGTGGGTTTCTTATGCTACATACAGCTTTATTTGTCCATATTTGAGAATGAAAATTGCATCATCTCAAAAGTTGTGTTCCTATTAAATAGTAAAATGTTTTATGAAACTCTTTGTTACAATGCCTGTTAACAATCTGTTGTTTCTCATTTATACTCAATACTTTTCTTTATTCAATATATGTATATGTATAATTTAATATATATATCTATATATACATATGTATATATGTACATATATGTACCTATGTGCATATATGTATATATAGGCTCTTTGTAAAGAAAAACTTAAAACTCATATACTTTACATCTGCAATAAAATCACACACCTATTTTTGCTCATGTCTGAAATGTTCAAAAACGACTACTTGTAGCTTCAGACTGAGTGAGTGATCATTTATGGCATTAATTTTCATATAATAATGCTGTTATTTCTAGATTTCAGTAATGTTTGCTGCATTAGACAGCTCTGTCTGCCTTTCATATTTTAAAAGTTGTTTCTTTTTTTCACTTTGTCTTTGGAGGTTTTTAAGACACAAAACTTTATTAATGTTTTAACAGAGGATTAAGAAGATGTGAAAGCAAATGCCTATGTTCACCCCACTTAAATCTCTGTAACTCCAGTGGTACCTTGGTTTATGAGAACATTTTCTTGAAAACAATTTGACCCACAAACAGAAGTGTTTAGCAAAATTTTGTTTTTATTTCAAAACTCTATGATGTGAGTAATACGACTGCAACCATCTTTCTCATACACAGATGTGGCTATCTTTACCCAAATTATAGAAGAAGTGAAATTTGTGAGCCGACGCTCACTATAATTGGTTGTAGAACTATACATTGAAATACATAATTTGTTTTTGTTAAATCTCCCTTGGTAAAGTTCTGTAGTAAAGTAAGATTTAAGCCTTCTTTATCTGCTTTTTGTTTCTGTATTTGACTGGTTAGTTGATTTGTTTTCATTTTCTCGTAGAATTGGAATAGGTCACCTTCTAGTGTTATCTTCCTATGTGGAAAAAAAAAAGCTAATGGACCAAAATCCACGCTAATCACTACACACTGTCCAATGAAGTTTCTGTATTTCCCATTTATTTAATTGCTCCCCCATAAACAGTCAATGAGTACCTGTGAAGTACTGCACTCTCTAAACCTAATTTCTACCATGTCCATTCAGCTGGTCCTTCCTAATCATAGCAGTGATACTTAGTTGATTTTCATTTACCAAGAATCACCCTATTATGGAATATTATCCAACCTAATATGGAATATAAAGGCAGAACAACTGTAGACAATCAATATTCAGACTTGTTAAGGGAGATCATGAGAGATATATTTTGGAGAGAAATACTATGACAAACGATTCACTTTGCCTACATGGTCTATATGAACAGCTTGATTGGGTCCCTACATTTTTAAACAGTGAATGCGAGGAAATCCTATTTTCTCCTGAAGTGCCACTGTTTATGGCTTTCTACTGGCATTGCTGTGGAAATGTTCACTGATAAGAATTTTAAAAAGAAAAGAAAGAAAGAAACTAGATTGATTTTATACTGACTTAAATATATAAAGCATCTCGAAACTAGATAATTTCCTAGCTTATACTACATGAGTTTTGTTGTTGTTTTATTTACTGCTTATTTTCTTCCTGATCCATACTCTACATATCTAGCTTACTTACCAACAGCTCAAGTGTGGCTTCTCAGATCCATCAAAATTTACAGTAAATTAGAAAGGTAATGTTTCCAAGAAGATTTTGAATTACTGGTAGTAAAATAATGACCACAACCCATATTGGACCCTCTGGAAAAGGCTGAGGTTTGCTTTCCCTGAAATGATCAATTTTAGATTGCAATTGAGGCAGCTTCCTGAGCAATGAGTAAGTTAAAGAAAAGCATTTAACGAGCCAATATGTTTCAGGTTCTGTAATCTCACCCTCCTGGTATAGAGCCATCATATTTTCTGCTAAGTTATTTTCATCTTCCTTTCCTGAAGTACCAGGAAGCAGAGATGAATACCAAACACTGTAGTGGTTTCTGTTTACATTATTAATAATTAAACCTTTGTTAAAATAAACCTACTATCTTGCAAAGGAAATTTGAGAAAAATCTTAGTTATAATTTTAGAGGTCTAATGATCTAAATGGCAAAGATATAAAGCTTCTCCTAAATCATGTCCATTTTCTTAAAACTAAGCTATTATACTGTTTTCTTTATAAAGCAAAAGTAGAGTCACATACCACCTTGATTTTAAGGCAGCAAGTTTTATGGGGTTGTCAGTTATCTATTAATGTACAGAAAGGAAAAAGTTAAACAATGTTGAGATAAGACCTGTAGTCCAGATTTGCCAGATTCCTACTTAAGTCCCCTTATTGAATTAAAATATTGGTTTTTGTAACTCAGTAGAGACTTCTTTCCCCACAATTCCATATAATATGCATAGAACCAACCTCAAACCCGGGGCACATATGTGAAGGACAAAGCACTCTGTCTTCCAAAGTACATTGTAAGAGAAATAAAAGCCTTGTTTTATTCAGGCAAAGCTTTTTTCCAGCTGAAAATAATCCAACCACAATGAAGAGTGTCAAAATGAGTCACAGGTGAGCCTCAAAAGGATCGGCTGTTAGAACAGCATGGACTTATTTAACTAATCTGCCTACAAGATTTGTGAAATGGAATTGTCTCTTCAACAAGAAAGCTGAACACCACGTTGAGGTGAAATGTCTTTTGAAATTTATCTATATCCCACCCTGCCTAATTTTGAATTTGAATTAATAAAAGAGATATCTAACCTTAATTTCCTTCATAATAAAACTTATTTGTGAGTTTAAACCTTAATATGAGGGAAAACTCAAATCTTGAACTTTTCCGTCTTCTTCTCATAAATAGTTTCACTACAAGTTTTATGAGCAGAATGACACATAAGGTTGTTTCTAAATAGCTGATGCAAGATTTGATGAGGAATCAAAACATTGATCAAACTTTCCCTACTCCTTGTGAAAGGAAAAACTCCAAACATAAAGCTGCTTAGTTAGATGCTTCTGTCCAGCTTCAGTCTCTGTCTGCTAACTCATGAGTACTCCTAGCTTTGGATTTACAGTATGGTTACATTTACAAGTAGAAAATGCAGAGTCGGGTTTGTTTTGATCCTGTCCTGGTAAAGAACAACTTGGCTGAGTATATGTGGAGACTTTCACCAAGTGTTTTCAGACCACTGGGTTTTTTATACACCCACTGGGTGGGAGGCAGAAAGAGGGCACTGAAAGGGAAGCTGTTTGACCTGCTTTCCAATACCCCAGGAAGTACATTGGAAGACTCATTCAAAGGGGGAGCTGCTCTGTTTTTCTGGGGTCTGTCTCTGGGAAAGCACATGGACAATATAACATATACTCTTCCTTCTGCCAGTCCACTCAGTTGAGACCAGCATAAGGAGAAAAATCTCAACTCAGGCCTCTAAATCCAGGGATGTGAGAAATATTCGCGTGCTTATTCTGTCCTCAACTCCCAGCAATGCTTTATAAGACCAGTGATGTACAACATTAACCTTCAAGGGACCCAGGCAGAGCTCATGAGAATGCTGAAAAGGTTACAGTCTCACCATAATTACCACCAAACATTTGTAGGATGCCTTTAGTGTTAAAATGTCCCAGTTAGTCACACTTATTTAAAAAACTTCACAATAGTATAGAGGAAACTGACTTTCTCTCCCAATTTTTAGTGAATCAATGCTAGCTATGCTTTTTGACAAATAAACAGATTGCTTTCATAGTAACTTTTTTCTGCTATAATTTCTTTTTAAAATAATTTGAGTCTATTGGCACATTTTAGGAATACATTATGATCATATTCCTCATTTGAGAATTTTTACCTGCACATGATGCATCTTGATTTTTTATTTTTTCCCATTTCCCTGCCCTCCCTACAACCTACATCCCCACATATATAATCTTTACTTCATTTTTTTCTTTTACCATCATTTTTTTTTCTTTCTCTTCTTTGCTTTCCCCTCACCCTACCCAGTTCCCCTTTCCCTTTGAAAAATTTCTTTCTATTTCACAATACCTGTCATACATTTTGGATCTCATTTACACTTTCATTTTTTCACACTACAGAAACAATACAACATATGCACATCTGTGTCTAGTATGATTTCTCAGTATAACTGTGGTAATGGAGAATTTCCTGGGCTTGGGTATTTATTGAGAACATAAAACCAGAACTTTAAGACAAAAGCTTTGTAAACCACATGGATTTCCTATTCAAGTATACATGGATTGAAATTGTTTTTGTTTTAATGGATTTGTCCCATTTCCCATTTAAAAGACCTCTTTTTGAAAGAGTAGGTAAAGTAGGTAAAAGTAGAGTAGGTAAATCTTCAACTAAAAGGGTTTTCAAAAAGTGGAAGAAGGAGTGGGAGAAGTTGATTAGCTGAAACCCTGTAACAGGGTACGAAGGTCCCACTTCCTCTGGTAGCCTTCTCCATGTGGTGAGTCCCTACAGTGGCCCCCAAATGGACCAAGGCTCATAATTTGCTCCATGATAGTCATCTCTGAAAAACTCTGCTGTCCTTCTCTGCGAGGTAAGGAAGAGAATCACTGTGCTTGCTATTTATAAAGTATAAGAGTGATTCTTATCAGATTGGTGCTACAAGAGGAAAAATTTAATATTTGTAATGTTTATACAGAGATTTATCTCTGAGACACTTCTCTAATATACATTATTTCCTGGGATAATCTAATATTTGCTAGGAATCTTTCTCATGTTCAATATTTTTTTAGACCTGTAATAAATAATCCAATTCAATTTAAAAAATAATAATGTTTTCCTCCAAATTCTAATAATCCTGAGATACTATCTGTCCCCAGTTGGGGTTACATGTAGTAATTTCCTTTCCTTTTCAATTTCTTGGTCAAGTTCATTTCTTTGTGCCATTAATTTTTTATATGTGGTCTTTCGGTTCAAAGGTATCACGGGGGGTTGGTCAAGAGATTTAGAATTCATGGTTTCATGATATCTTTTCAATTTATTTACTTAATGTACCAGATATGACTATTCTGAAATATTACATAAAACAGCTAGTGGACATTACTATTGACTGGGTCAGATGTTACATGTGTACATTTAAACTTGACTGGAATAAATCCTATATGGAGATACTTTACTTTCTTTGTAGTTGAGGGACAAGAAGAGAGTAATGCTGCCTACATATATTAAAACTGTCTGAAATAGCAAGCCTATTTTCTGATATAAATTTTCTTCCTAAGCAGATGGGCTCTCCTTTTGAATTATTTCATCGTGGGTATTTTCATTTATGATTCAAGCATAGATGTTAGTATTGACTATGTATGTACTCATAACCTCTGTTTAAAAATAACTACACATTTGTCTTGCTAATAAACATATAACATACCATTCCTCAACTTCCCAGCAGTCCCCAAAGTGGCTTTATAAAGAGTAGACCCTCTAATGCGATGTGGTTTCTGAGGCTGAGTTTTGTCCAGGTTAACCTTCTATGACAGCTTTTCTCCTCCTGACAGTCCCAGCTAGAGGACAAACACATGACCTACACATGGACCATTAAATCAGATCAAGATTCTTTCGTGTGTGATGCAAGGGTGGTCCTGTCACTGCAGTGGCAGAGGTGCTAATGGGGGTGGGGGTGACAGTGTCAATGGAAGCAGCAGGATAGTGACTTCACTTCCCCAAAGGGACTTTTGGGGTGAATTTTCTGTGGTTATGGCTGGGTGACCATCTTTGTTTCCTGGATATTTTAAGTTTCTGGTTCCTTTCTATTTTACTGACTGTATGTTTGGTTTATTTCCTACAACCCTCTTTAATTTGATTTTTTACTTAAGAAAAAATCATTTGGATGGTTTGCAACCAAGAACCTAGATGGATTCAGAGAATATCTTTATGGGAGAAAATCTTCAGGCAACATTGATGACGTGCAGATTTGTTGACTGGTTTCAAGAATTAAAAATCTACCTCTGCTGGAAGAACAACATGAAACACAATCTAGTTTTCACTTTTTAAAACTTATAGTAAAAATACTATTAAAGTGGAGATAGAATACACAACATTTTGGCAGCAGTGTCATTTTCCTGTCTTTTATAGTTGTGCTGTGAAGTGAAAGGTGCCATGTTTTAGGAAATACACACTGAAGTATCCAGGCATGGACGGCGTCATGTCTTCACCTTATTCTTAAAGAGTTTATTTAAGAAGTGTAGAAAGATGAAATAGAGAAGGAATGAAAGAGAAGAGGAAGGAGGAAGAGAGATAAAGACAAATATAGTAAAATGTTAACATTTGAAAATACGAAGTGATGGGCAGCAGTGCAGTGTCTTAAGTTTCTCAACACTGCTTCTGCAATTCTTCTCTAATCGTGTAAATTGTCAAAATTTAAAAATAGTTATAAGGGTAAGGGACTTCACAGGTTGATCTAAACCACTCTCCTTTTCCCCCATAA
>PVIR01021448.1:0-29422 GCA_004026965.1 Petromus typicus
ACCACATAACAATACTGGGTGTGGAGACCCACACCCAGCAGCAACCAGTACCACATACCACAGTGCCGGGCGTGGTGGCTCACGCCTGTAATCCCAGCACTCGGGAGGCAGAGGCAGGAGGATTGTGATGTGAGTTTGAGGCTGAGCTCAGGGCCAGCCTGAACCACAAAAGCGAGACCCTGTCTCAAAAAAAAAAACACACAGAAGAAGAAGAAGAAGGCGGGGGGGAGGAGGAGGAGGGAGTGGTGGAGGTGGTGGTTTATTTTGGCTCACAGTTTTAATTCCCTGATTAGTTGGCTCTGTTACTGTTGAGCCTATGATATGACAAGGCTCAAAGTGCATCACAGCAGGAGTATGTGGTAGATTAAGATATTCGCCTGTTGAAAGCAAAGAAGGGAGGGAGAGAGAGGCATCAAAGTCCCAGTATCTGCTTTCAGGCAGTGCTCCCTTTACCCCTTCTCTCATAAGTCTTTACCTCTTCAAAGTTCTACTCTCTCCCAGTAGGGCCTCAGAATAGTGACTAATTTACACTCAAGACCCAGGGGAACACACCAACATCACAGCAATGATAGCCCAAGTAAATAAGCAAACTCCACAGTGTGTTAGATGACAGTAAGTGCTGGGGAATTAAAGTAAGTACAAGGAGGGAGAGAGTGCTGGAGCTGGGGTTCACTTCTGAGGGGGGAAGTCGGGGGAGGGCTCACTGAGAAAGTGACATTCGATTTGAGACCGAGGGAGATAAGGTAGGAAGCCGTGGAGATGCTGGAGAAGATCCTGAGAGCAGGGGGGATAGGTGTATTTGGAATGAGGACACCAAGTATGAAGGCTTGGAGGTGGAAGCACACTTAGGGTGTGCAAGGCCTGCAGAGGAGGCCAGGGTGGCCGCAGCAGTGTGAGCAAGGGGAAAAGAAGGGGGACAGCAAGACGGTGTAGAGACACATCGGTGCTTTTAATGTCTGTGCATTTGGCTGAGGAGGGAAAGCCAGTAGAGGATTGGATGTAGTGACCGGACTTAGATCATGTTTAAAGTAGGACCCCTCTGTTGTTCTGACCATAGACAGGGTTGGGATGGAGATGAGGAAGCAAGGACTTCAGTTGGGGGACCCAAGAAATGCTAGTCATGTGGCCAGAGTGGTAGCCAGTAAGCTGGTGAGAGGTGGAGGTTCTGGGCTTACTTTGAAGGTAAAGTCACCAGAATACAGTGTGGGTTGTGTATAAGAAAAAGAGATTAAAGGTGATGCCCAGCTTTGGGTGTGAGCAGCTAGAAGGACAGAGCTATTGTCAGTTCAAGTGAGGAAGAGAGGGGCAGGAGGCTTGTGATGGAAGACCCAGAACTCCGATTTGAAGAGGAGAGCGGAGGCCTTTAGACAGGCAACAAAGATGGCAAGTGGATGGCAAGACAGCCGTGCAGACTTGGGAACTGTGCTGCAGAAATACGTTGGCTCAGGTGTTTATGAGCCTCTCAGTGAGTTACAGGAAACTCTAAGGCCTAGAGAGCTGAGCATCAGGACTCTCCACGTTGGGAATAAGAGGTCGCTTAAAGGAACAGCCAATAAAATAAGAACTAGATTGAAAAGTCTGATGAATATTTAATTTTTAAAAGAAGTTCATTGTAGTAAAAGACACATTCCTATAAATCTCCCTCAAAATACTGCTCCTCTCTGTGAAAATGTGTTCTACCGATCTTGTGAGTCTCTATAGCAACCCGGAAGTCTTCCTTCACGAATGTGTACTTACTCGGTTGTATTGTCGCGTTGGCTTCCCTGTCCAGAGTTGACCCAGAACCTTTACCTTTCGGGACCATTTCTGAGTGGAGGAGCTGAGAGCTGCAAGGGGCCAGGTTTGGGGAATAAAAGGGAAGAGTGGACGGCCTACCGTTTCTGCAAGCTTGCCTTTCCACTGTTTGCCCTTGGCAGAAACATTGACAGTAACTTCTCATACCTCAAAAACCTGAAAGAGGACTTTCAGGATGACTTCAGAAATGGCAGGAAGGGTTGTGGATGTGTGCAAATCGAGGGGGAATGTTCTGAGGGGGACTGACGGTGTTATGTCTTTTACTGTGATAAATTGTTTTAAAAATTTAAGCATTCACTGCATGCTTTGATTGCATTCTTGTATGAGAAAATGTTATCACTACAGCCAGGTGAAGAAAGTTTCCAAGAGGAATGACTGACAGATGACATGATTGGGTCATGTAAGACAAAGATTGGTGTTTTAGGTGGCACCACAACATGGAGGTCTCCAGTGATTCTGATAAGAGCATCTTTGGTGGCCTGGCAGCGTGTGTTCAAGAGCAAATGGAGGAGACATATTGGAAACAGTGGGTATTGATAACTTTTCTCTACTGATTCACGCGGTCTGTTCAGTTCTCTCTAGACTGTTGCTGCAGATCCTCCACCTTAGGTCTTGATAGAATATTTAGTATGATGCTCGGGCCCTTCGTCATTTGACTTAAAGAAACTCACAGCCTCAGCGCTCAATCATCTGTTCTTCACCCTCTTCCCAATCAGGTCCATTTCTCCTTGTGCTGGGAGTTCTCAGGCTTCTGCTTCATATGGATTGTCTCTGTGACAAAACATTCCAACTGTAACTGTTCGATCCCAGTGAGTTTCTACTTATCTTTCAAGATTCAGTTCAGTAAATTGTCCTTGTCTCCTCTGGCTGACTTGGAAAGCCCCTTTCTCTGTGCCATCACGTTACAACTTGACTGCATTAGTCACTAAAATTGAAAGAACTAATCCCGAAAACTATTTTTTTTTTTTTTGAGACAGTCTCACTTTGTAGTTCAGGCTGGCCCTGAGCTCACCCTCGAACTCAGCAATCTTTGTGCCTCTGCCTCTCAAGTGCTGGGATTACAGGTGTGAGCCACCTCACCCAGCATTGTGGTGTATGATACTGATTGCTGGTGGCCCAAGTCACCATGCTCGGCATTGCTGTATGTGGTTACCAGGGATGAACTAGGACTTTGTGCTTACAAGGAAGGTACTAGAACCCCACTGAGCTACATCCCTGGCCCCAAAGCCAGTATTTTTGAATGATTACCATGTGCCTTATGAATAGCACTTTGTCTTTTTTTTTTGTTTTTTTTTTTAGGTTTTTTGGAGACAGGGTCTCGCTTTGTGGTTCAGGCTGGCCTTGAGTTCAGCCTCCAACTCACATCACAATCCTCCTGCCTCTCCCTCCCGAGTGCTGGGATTACAGGCGTGAGCCACCACGCCCGGCACTGTGGTATGTGGTACTGGTTGCTGCTGGGTCCACACCCAGTATTGTTATGTGGTTACCGGGGAATTGAACCCGGGTCCTTGCGCTTGCGAGACAGGTGCCGGAACCACTGAGCTAACTCCCCAGCCCCACACTTTGTCTTCTTTTAAATTGCCTATGAAATCACTACTACACTTTTCCTTCACTTTACTGAAGAATAAATGAGTCTTAGAAAAGTCAGGAAATATGATTATAGTCACATTAACAAATTTGACATCAATACTAAAACCTGGTTCATCCTAATTTCCAGTTCCATACTTGAATTAACTACACCAAACTCCTGTCCCCAAGATAGAAGTTGCACTGAAATCTCTATGGCTTTGCTGTACTATTTCTCAAAATTCATGAGATAAAGTCAACACTTCAGGCTGGCTTTACTCATGAGGCTTTCTGCAGTGTGGAAGACATTGTCCGCACTGTTCAATATGGAACCAATAGCCATGTATTGCCACTGAGTACTTGAAGTTTGGCTGGTGCCATTGAATAACTGACATTAATTTTATCTTTTTTTAAAAAACTGAATTCTTTATTGGTACATTTTCTATACACATCATGATCATGCTCAACATTGAGAATTTATACCAGTGTATGACATGGCTTAATTCTTATTTTTTCCCATTCCCCTACCGACCCTACAACCCCTACACCTTCTATATACATATGCTTTTTTTCCTTTTTTATCACCACATTTTTTTTCTTTCCTCTCCTTACTTACCCCTATCCTTTTCCCTTTGAATATTTTCTATTTCACCATATCTATCATACATTCTAGAACTGATTTACATCTTCAGTTTCTCATAGCAGATAATTTTAGTGTTTTAATTTAAATAACTACCTATGCCTAGTGGCTGCCACAATGGGCAGTGCAGATAAATAGGACCTAGCAGCTCATGATAACTGTATGAATATCAACCATTCTGAGAAAATCACTGGAAAGTTTTCATTTCCCTACTTTGTCTATCAGTCTACCTATGACAAAACTTGATGAATATAAAACATCATCAAGTTTAAGATGTCTTACTACTTAATGCTTTACTAAAAAACAAAAAAAACCCAAAAAACTTTCATGGGCTCTGGGGTTTTAGCAACCCAACCTGCCTTGCAAGCGAGTTCAATCCCCAGAACAAAAAAGAAATACTTTTGGCGATAATGGTAAGATATCATTGATTGTTGGTCACATTTCAATTATTATTTTTTTATGTTGGGAAAAATTAATCACAATCTTGGAGTCAATGAAAGATAGTATTTTAATTACTTTGATGACTTCTAGGAAATTTCTTGGATTTTCAAATGTCAATTTTTTCTGTTAATTCATAGTATTACTTAAATCACCACTGTCATAGTGAAGACTATCATAGTGAAGATTGAATGGTTACAATTGGAATGTTTTGCCAAAGAGACAATACATATAATACAGAAACTTAAGGACTCTCAGCAGGAGAAATGGATCTCATAGCTTTCTTTTTAAAAGTTAAATATCTGGCAGAAGGAATTAAAGTAATAATAAAACATATTTAGAGGTTTTTCCCATACACAAGTATCATGAGTGTTACATTTTTTAAAAATTTCATTTATTTCTCTACAACATTTTATATATATATATATATATATAATATATATATATATATATATATTTTTTTTTTTTTTTTCCCTCCAGACAGGGTCTCATTTTGTAGTTAAGGCTGGACCTGAGCTTACTGTATAGCCTAGGCGAGCCTTGAACTCACAACAATCCTCCTGCCTCTGCCTCCTGAGTGCTGGGATTACAGGTGTGAGCCACCATACCCAGCACTGTGGTATGTGGTATGACTGCTGCTGGGTGTGAGTCACCACACCCAGTATTGTTGTATGTAGTTACCAGGGATCGAACTCAGGCCCTTGCCCTTACAAGGCAGGCACCAGAACCACTGAGCTAAATCCCTGCCCCAAAAATTTATAGTTTTTTTTTTTGCTTCTGCACATACATAGCTTATCTAAATGCTAGGATATGAGGCATACCTAATAAAGAATCAACAAACCTTAGAACCAATTGATTATCTATTATTTCTTTTGTGATAATGCGACCATCATCATTTCCGTTACTCTGACCTTCCTCCACTAGCTCAAGGCAATCTGTACAGAATTTTACATTAATCTAACCTTATTCTCTGACTCTTAGCTAGACTGTCTGTGGTTCTGCCTTCAATTATGGAAACATACAAAAAATCAAGACATAAATCTGGCTTTTATCAGTAGAACCATATCAAACTTTGAAGTGTTTAAACTCAAATGCGTGCCTGTTAATATTTACAGCGTTAAGCCCTAATCCACCTCTTTAATGCTTTCATCGGATTACTTAAAATGCAAAGACAATACCCTTGTCTTTACTCAGCTGCAACAAATTAATAAGTAATTTCAATCAAATAAAATTGTTTTGATCCTGAAATTCACTTCACATTCTTTAATGCTTGGGACTTTAATAAAATTGTTAAAATGTGTGTGAGATTAAAAAAATAAAAACCTGAGTTTTTGAATTTCAGGATGACCCGTGACATGACACATTTTTTGGTGGTGTTTTTAATCTCCTTGTTAATAAAATGATTCTTTCACCCCATAGGCAATTACCTTTTAAAACAGCATAGTGTTTGGGAATAATTATTTAAATCCTAGAGCAGGGTACAGGTGAAGAAAGGTACCACCAATCAGGCAAAATCAGAAACATTCTAGGATATGTGTCATGGGGTGTTTCAAAACATAATTCTAAGAGAAGCAACAAGGCAAAACAAAACAACACCAATCAGACTTTGGAATCCTTCATTACAAAGGAAAAGGGCCAATTATTCAGTGGTTGTCGCAGAAGGAGTGGGTGAGACTGAAACAGAGCCCAGAAATCTGTAATCCTGCCCCCCACACCCACATTATTTAGGGAGAGAGAGCAGGCAGCACTGTTAATAGTATTGGTTGTCATCATTTCCTTCCTTGAGGACTTCTGAAATTCTCAGTGGTGTTGGTTCTGCTAAGCCACCTTAGCAACCCAGGGAGAGCCTCTTTTTTATCCCTTTGGTAAGAGAGTCGCTGCCTGGCATATGCTCAGTAACCCCCAGTTTTATTCCACAATTACCAGCACCACAGTAAACATCACTTTTGAGTATCTCAGAAAGAAAGACAATTTTGAAGCAATTTTTTCCTGATCCCTTTTGGTTTTCCTTCAGGAAGGCAGTATTGTATTATACCTTACCTTTTCTTTCTTACATCGTAAGTGCTAATTACACCCCTTGGGTATAACTTGGCTTCTGTGTTAAACACATCTAGAGTTGTTTTCTTATTACCATGAAAAAAAAAAAAAAACTTTGACATGAAAGACTACCTGTGGAGGCACTGAGGGACACTGGACTAAACCACCATAATTTCAAAGGCTAAGCAGTTCAAGGATACTGCATGATGGGCTGTGCTCCGAAAGAGGCAGTGAAGTCCCTACTGTGTGGGTCTGGTCAAATGAGGAGATTAAATTAATATTATGTAAAGAAAGTAAAAGTGAGTGGGGGCAGGGTTGTATTTCCTCCGTCCACACCTCTCCAGTCTTTGCTGTGTGTGACTCATTTAACATGTACATATTCCATTGTGCCAAGCGTTCACTGTATTAGCATTCCTAAAGTGGGCAAGATGTCCAGGTGAGTCAGCCAGGTACATGGAAATAAACTCTACCTTGGTTTTCTGTAACGGAACTAAATTTTAATCTTAGGCAATTCAGTCCTATCCCTGCATGGCCTTTGGACTGTTGCCATATTGGCCACTATAGGATTCTTGATTTTTGACTCGTCAGCTGTCCACTGAGGCATCCAGGCCAAAGTCCTCGCTCCCCCTGAGCCCAGCTGCAGGTCTACGCAGGTCACTGCTGCAACTCGCATCGCTATGGGTGCTGTTGTTGGGGACATCTCAGTCTGTCTGGGTGCTCCCGCCTAGAGGCCCTGCAGGGACATGTCTCCTGCTCACCTGTCGGGCTGGCGTTGGCCAGTGTGGGATCCTCCGGGGAAAAGGGCACACTGGCCTCTGCTCACAGAGACTCAGCGCCTCTCTGGGGCTGACATCTTCGCCCTGTGCCTCAGCTTCTCGCCTCTACATCGGGGCGAGTGGGAGGTAAGCGCCTCTGAGCCTCGCTCGTGGTGCTTTCTTAGGAGCAGCACTGTCTCAACTTCCACGCAGGCCCTCTCTCTGGTGCTTCTTCCAGACCAGCTCTCTAGCCTACTCAGATCATTACGTATGCTTCTGGAGCTTTTGTATTATGCCCTGAGTTTACTTAGAGTTTAGGTTTATACAATTCAAAATACGAAAGTATTTGAAATTCAAAAGCCTTGGCTTTTGGCTGAATCTTCTCATCCCCAAGGGGCTAAGAACTGCGCACCAAAAGAGAGAAAATAGCACCAAAAGTTCTAGGAAATACAGTATGTCAGTGGCATGGCGAATCACAACAATAATCCCACAACATTGTCCCATGACATTTTTCTAAAAAAATCAAATCCTTTCCCTCTGTAAGTGAATTCAGTGATGGCAAAAATCAACACACAGTAGCTCTCTTGGGTCTCCTCTGTGGAAAGAGCAGATCCAGGAGTGAGCCTGCTTGCCTTTTCACTCCGCTTATAAAAACAACTCTTTTCTCAGAACATGGTCACCAACTGCGATTGTTCAAATCTCTGCCTGCATCGTATTCTCAGAGTATAAAGAATTTCCTGTGAGGTGGAGTCTCATTTCTCCCATCTCCTGTCCCTACCAGACATTATTCCAGTACAGTGACACTGCTTGTTCCCCGCCTGGTGCAGGATAAGTGTACTATCTGGCAGAGGACCTCAGGAACCAATATCCGGCCATGCTTCACAAGAGGGTAGAACTATAGGTATCCTGCTTCAATTAACAATTTTTCAACTTTAAGATGGTGCAAAAAAAAAAAACAAACCCACATATATGGTGGAAATTGTACTTCCAGTTTTAGCGTTGATCTTTTCTGTAGCTAGATGATAGAGTCTTGTCCAAGATGGCAGCCAGGGGCAGCAAGCTACAGCTGCTGCTCAGTCATGTAATCACAGCAGGGATGCTAATGCTTTAGTCTATGGTGCACTGTGTTGCCAGTGATTTCGGAATACAAGTATCCAGTAATAATGTGAAGTAGTCAGCACTATTAGCAGAGAGGCATTTTGTTAGATTACTTGGCCCTGTTAAATGGCCTGAGCTTTAAGGTGGGGTATGATGGCCCATCGGGTTAGGTGTATCAAACGAATTTCTCACATGACGTCACCAACTTTTCATGGATTTGCAGGACATCAGCTGCTAATGAGTCAAGGGACATCTGTAATCCGTTAGAAGACTATGAGATCAGCCCTTTGGTTTCTTCTATCTTTTTGCTCTACATCAGAGCAAAGCATAAGTTCATCTTCTTGATAATCTGTAGTCCAGACCTTCTCCCAACAGTGGAAGTGAGGAATAGGACAATGTGCTTAAGAAAGAAGCTCTGTCACATATTCTAGCCATCTTCTATTAGCCATGTCTTAAAGTATTTCTGTTGGTTGTAAAGCTGACATTTCAATCTTTATAAATTCCTAAATTGGTTTCAAATTTGAGTGGAAAAGAAAGATTTTATTTATTATACTCTCCAGAACCTCACTGCCAGGCACTGCCAGCCAAGAAGTGGCACCGTGACAAATGTAGATAAGACGGAGAGTTCTGAGGCTCACAGAGACCTCTGGCACTTGTAGACTGGGTGCATTACTTGGGCAGTGGTAGTATCTGGTCTGTGAAATGTCAATCTCTGTGGCTACAGAAGTGTTGGGAACTTGGGCTTGTGAGTCAGAGTGACCAGTGTTAGAGTTTCATGTCTGACACATGCTATGTGTAGGTCTTCATGATCTTCATGATCTTACTTGTAAAATGGGAATGATTAACATTATCTGCATTAGAGTGAGTCCTAGGTTTAAATATGATATGTAAAGTCCCTGGACATAGTGATAGCTCAACATATTTTAACCCTCGTTTTGGGGTCATAATTTAAGTAATTTTTCTAAGACAGGCATAAGTACTTCCTCACAAAGGCCAAGATAGCCCACATCTATTTTCTGGTCCTGCCTAAAGAGCAGGGTAGGAGGAAGTACTCTAACAATGGAAAGGGGCAGTCCAGAATACCTCCCTAAGACTTCTACTACTTCTACTTCTGCTAATAAGGTTTCCGACTATAAAGTAGGAGTTACTAGAGTTAGAATAATTTTTGTTGTGTTGTTCTGTGCACTTTGATATATTGTTATGCAAACAATAACCTCTGGATTTCCACCTGTGTGTATTTCAAATAGAACTCTGAACAGATCTTTTTAAGTGTTGCCTAATTCCACTGCTGTCTCAACTGTGTGTGTGTTTTGATCGGATCTTTGTATGGTTTGATCTGCATCTTTGGAAGCCTGACTTTCATTTTAAAGGTTCACTTTTATGAAAATTACTTTTGCTAACCTTTCGTGAACAGTTAAGCTTCTGTTTGTGAAATGATTAGGAAAGAGCTTGCATGAACCAACAATATAAAAGTGAGGGCAACATGATTTATTTAGTTGTTTAATCAACTGAGATTTCCTTTGTTCCAAGGATAACTGGTTATAATTTAGAACCTATGAATTATAGTTATAAAAAGGTTAATAAAGAGTTACTAAAAATTTTAATGAAAACAAAGTGATAAGTAACAGTAGTGAGAGAACGAGGAGATAATGCCTGCTAGCTTATCCCGAGCTCCTGAAATTTCAAAACCAGATAATACAGGGGGAAAAGCACTGGACATTCATTGTTTGATTTAGGCTTGGTGAGGTTTTTTTAAAAAAAAGAAAAACAACAAGAGTGGCATACAGAGAACAATTTCAGGAATAAGCTGTGACGAGAGAATACGTGAAAACGTGAAAACGTAACCGGGAACTTCACTATCTTTTTTATTGAGTCTCTAAAAGCCCAGGGGAGGCTTTGTTCCTGCCATCCAGAAGTGCTTTTGTCCCTTGAGAAGTTTCCTCCTATCAAGCTCCGGGCACATTGTGTTGAGCTGAGTAGCGACCAAATGAATATTTATTGATTCTTGTGTCCAAGAACATTCCTGAAGAGGCTGATCTTCAATCAGTAACTGAAGGAAGTAACAGACAAGTCATTAAAAGTGTTGCCTGAAACGTATTTGGTTAAATTTACTAAGTATTTGTGCAATCCTTTACTTTTCTGTGTCTGGTAGCTCCAAGTAGATCATCAAGATGCCTTCTATGTGTCTCATATGTGAAGCTCCCAACCTACCCGCAAAGCTGATTGACCCTTCAGTATGTCTGAATAGCACTTTAGGTCCTGCCATATGTGATATAACAATTACACACTTAGAGATTATCATATTGTTTGGAAATTGTCATCCAACTCAAACGCCGCCATAGTAGTAATTAATGCTCCTTAGTTTTATGCCCGTCAACCAACGGGGAATCCGGCAGACCCTCAAGGATGCTCTGAAACAATTAGCCAAATTGTCCCCTTTTACTCAATTCCTTTAAAAACAGGCAGTTTTTTTTACTTTTACCATACTTGGCTATGTGCATCTGAGAAATAATTTTAGTACTACAAATGGATGATCCCTGAGTTTTGTTTGAAAGCCACATTAATGTGACTTTCCTAATTCTACAGACTCAGGTATTATTAGGCAAAAATTTCCTTAAGCTGTGGGTGGATTGGGCTATGGTGAGATAGACATCAGTGAGACGAAGTCTGATAAGTTTTTCTCCTTCAGAATGGGCATTTGGATAAAAAAAAAAAAAAAAGAAGTTAGAGTCACAGAACTTGTGGAGCCTCAGAGTCCTGGAAGTTAGGTTCACATGTATCAGACTCCAAATATATCCATATATATACACACACATACGTACTTTTGAATAATATAGAGAATATATTTGCTCACTCTTGCTTGTTAAAATTAACTGTTTGCTTCTGTATCTGTTGCCAGACAAGCCTGAAATGTTTGAGAGCTAGACCTCTGTTTTGTTTATTTTATGTTTCTATTGTCTGAATGGTGTTGTTATATAGTATATGATCAACAAATGGGTTTTGATGAAAATGACTCAGGACAAGAAGATTGAAAAGTACCTCCCCTCCTCTCTTCCCTAACCTGATAGGTGTTTTGGGGACCTGCTTGGTCTTTGGAGCTCTGATAGTCTGAGAGTCTCATCTAAAGTCAGGCTTTTAAGGCCAAACCAATATGGCTAGAGAGCCAATTGTGGAGATCAAATGGAATTTTAAAAAATACTCAGGTAATCCAAAATAAAACAGAAAATACCGTTTAGAGAAAGTAGTAAAAAATAGATAGTGATCTGGTCAAATTGAATCTGAGTATGGTCATGACACTGAATATACACAACCTAAACACTTCCCAAAAAGGCCAAATATTTCAAGTTACATAAGAAACATCCCGTCTTTTGATGCATCTCTTTGAGCGCTTGGTATGTGCCAGGTGCTTTGAATACAAATATGAATGAGACACGGCTCTGACCTTGGTGAGCTCATCATATTATCAAAAAGCACATAATTGCAGCCATTAGTTAATGGTCTTCATAAGCAAAGGGTTTTACTCTGAGAGCAGCCATCACAAAGCTCCCGGGTGCCTGGAACATCACCGGGATAGTACACATATTTGTGTAAACTCTGACTTAAGAAGAATAAAGCACTGTAACCTTTTACCACAGTGAAACTGTTTTCCAGAATAAGTGTCAAGTTTCAGAATTATTACTATTAAAAATTTTGCTGACACATACACTTTAAAAAACAAAAAGAAACAGGAAATGTACAGTGATAGGGCCACCCAGGCTTAAAAAGAATTTGTGTGTTTAAGATCAAATGTCAGATCAGTGGAAACAAATAAGGGCCTTTTGATCCTTTTTTAAAAAAAACATATCATATGGGAAAAGTTTATGTTTGATAATAACTTCTTTGAACATGAGAAGAAGGTTGATTATATTACATTGTAGACTCCACTGTATTCTACACATGGAGATCCTCATTGCCTTAGTAATGGAAGAGAAGACCGTAGCAGCCAGGATGTTGGTGCCAGAAATGAGTGATGCTTTTCTCACTTATGACATTAGCGCGTGCCAGTCTGCACAGCAGTGTTACGTCTTACACATGGTTGAGTTCTTACACAAGGCAGCACAGAGAGTTAACCTTTTGCTGACGTTGTCCTGAACAATCTCTAATGAAGAAATCTAATGTTAAAAATAATAGTGGTTTTATGATGTAAAGAAAGTGGTTTTCTCATGACAAGAAAGGTCTCCACAGAATTTGGAAACCAGTGGGTAAAGAGCAGCCATTTTGTTTCTAAGTCTAGTGGTGCAATAGCCTGTGTGTGTTGTCACTTATGGCCATTGTCACCTACCTGACTGTGGGGCCACAGCTGGGGTGTGGCTTCTTCAGCTCCAGATAGATGTCTCCCACTATTGGACCAAGTACAAGTGTGTCCCTGTGAGGAGAGGCAGCCCTCTCCCTGGGGCTGGAGGTGGTGAGGGAAAGATGTAGGCTCCATTTTGTTTTTTAGACTCTAGGTTGCCTTTGCGGGTCCTGCTTTTCCCTGTCCCTCACTTCTCTTCCAGCTTTTCCTCTCAGTACCAGTCTTGCTGAGCTACAACAATGTCAGGTTCACTGCCAGATGCTGACAGGGTCACTACCAGCTTCCACAGTTGTGTGAAGTCTAGACCTGTAGCCCTGGGCTGTATCTCTGAGGACTTCCACTCATCTGCCTGAGCCCAGACAGACATGGACACTGAAATGGACCTATTAATCAATTCACTGGTAGGATTTCCCTGTTTCCTGCCTTCACCACACCCCACTGGGCAGATGATAAAGTAGTCGGCTTGAGTTTAACTACCATGTTGTTCAAAAAGTACATCTCTTTAAATTTGAGATGCATATTTAGTGCAGGAAGATGCCCACACAGTGAGAGACACTTAAGATAAGAGAAAAACAGATGCCTGTGGCCCATTTCAATCTCACTCCGAGCATGGCTCATTGAGTGGGAAGAGCGTGCAAAATCAGCCATCCCTATTTATTTCTTTTTTCTTTACCTAGCAGATGCGGTTGAATTTCAGTAAGTGAAATGGAACTCCATAGTAAGTACACTGGCTTCTTCATCAGACCTTTTCCTTTCATTGTTACTTTTCATATTGATGACTTTGTCCTCATGTTATTTCACCCCTGGGTGCCCTTGCACGGTGGGAAATTGCATTCCACTTTTTTTTCCTTTGCTTTCCCTCAATTTCTTTAGGCCCCCTTCTGCTTTAATCTTCATTCCCAAATGTCTACAATTTGAGATTTGCATGATTGCCACTTCAAAGTTGTAAACTGAGCAAATTATAGCTGTAGATTTTGTTACTGAAATGAAATGAGCAGGCCCAGGGTGTCAGAAAACTTCCTGGGATACATTCCTAGTCCAAAAGGGATTGTGTGAAGATCGTGACTCAGCCTGTCGTTCAAGAGGAAGAGCAGAGCTTCTTGGTGTGCAGAGGCTCACAAGCAGAGGTGCCTTCAGTATTGTCCCTTCAGACTTGTGTGAGTCTTGTACTTGGCTCTGAGTTGTGATTAATGATCTGCCTACATTACGCTTGGATTTCTTGATTGGTTCAGATTTTGTTTTACTTACGTTCTACTTAACTAAATCCACAACCCTCAGACTTGATTTACTACCTCATTTCAACTGAAAACACATTTCTCTAACAATATGTATAACTTTCTAAATGCAAAACAAATCTTTCCTTACTACGATATTGGAAAACTGTGAAAATTCAGAATCTTCTTGTTTGAATATAATGCAAGTCGATATTGATAAAGAAAATATAAAAACACTTGTATGAAAAAATAAAGTTTTATAGCAAAATACTTAGCAAATAACAATGGAAAACACATGATGTATCATGTTCCAAAAAGTATATATTTTCAATTGTTAGTCTATCTTCTCAACTCATATCCTAGGAAAACTATGCCTTTTTTGCACAAAATATTATAATTACTAACAATGTATCTGATGCTCAATATTATTTTGAACAATTTATTCCTATGTTGTGATAGTTTTTATACATTTTGGTGCTTATTTATACTTTGTGTTTTTCACACCAGACAAAGTGATATTTATATACATGTGTTCAATTTAGTTAACTTAAGAGTATGGTTTCAAGGTTCATCTATTTGCCTAGAAATGTCTGTAGTTTATCTTTTTTTTATGCCTAAGTACTACTACTATATATTTTTTAAATGCTACATCTTTTTATCCATTCATGGGTTGATGGGCATTTGGGCTGTTTCTAAGATTTAGCTATTATAAACTGTGCTGCTATAACAAAGGTGCACCTTTATTGCTGTGGTATGATTCTTTTAATTCTTTTTTTAAAAATTGAATTCTTTATTGGTACATTTCATATATATATAGATATAGATATATAAATATATATATTTATATATCTATATCTATATGATCATCACACTCAATACTGAGAATTTGTACCAGCATATAACATAATTTAATTCTCATTTTTCAATTCCTCTACACACCCTACAACCCCCCCACTCCCTATATACATATACTTTCTTTCCTTTTTTAACATCATATTTTTTCTTTTCCCCTTGTTACTTACCCCTACCATTTTCCCTTTGAATATTTTCTATTTCACAGTATTTATTATATGCTCTAGAACTCATTTACATCTTCAGATTTTCATACCAGGGAAAAGATACGGTATTTACACATCTGTGACCCTTTATTTCACTTATGAATATGTCTCAAGTTATGTCCATTTGAGTATAAATGACTCAAATTTATCATTCTTTATGGCAGAGTAAAACTCCATTTCATTAAAAAAAAAATCCTACATCTACTTTATCCAGTCTCCAGTTGATGGGCATTTGGGTTGTTTCCAAGATTTAGCAATCACAAACTGAGCTGCTATGAACATGGGTACACATATGTCACTATGATATGATAGCAGGAGAATAGCAGGATCAGATGGGACTTCTAGTCCTAGCTTTTTGAATAATCTCCACACTGATCTCCACAGTGGTTGTACCAGTCTACTTTACCACCAATAGTGGAGAAGAGTTCCTTCCTCCCCACAGCCTTGCCAGCTTTTGTTGCTGGTTAATTTTGCAATAGCAGCTATTCTTTGTCAAGTGAGATGAAATCTCAGTGTTGTTTTCATCTGTATCTCTTGAATGACCAGTGATGTTGAACATTTCTTCTTTTGCTTCTTGGCTGTTTTTACTTCTTCCTCTGAAAAGTGTCTGTTCATGTTAGTTGTCCATTTTTGGAATGCGTCTTTAAATTTGGGTGGGCTGATTTTTTCTCTTTTTTTTTTTTTTGAGACAAGGTCTCACTTTGTAGTTCAGGCTGGCCCTGAGCTCAGCCTCCAACTCACATCACAGCAATCCTCCTGCCTCTGCCTCCCGAGTGCTGGGATTATAGGTGTGAGCCACCACACCTGGCACTGTGGTATGTGGTACTGATTGCTGCTGGGCATGAGTCTCTACACCCAGTATTGTATGGTGGTTACCTGGGAATTAAACCCGAGCCCTTGCACTTGCAAAACAGGTGCCGGAACCACTGAGCTAAATCCCCAGCCCTGGGTGGGCTGATTTTTTAAAACTCTTTATATATTCTAGATAGTAGACCTTTGTCTGAGAAACAGCTATTAAAGACTTCTCCCATATTGTTGGACTTCTTTTTCGCTTTGACCATGATTTCTTTTGCTGGATTCTTTTTTATTCTTTTGAAAAGATACCCAAGAGTGGAATAGCTGGATGAAAGGGGACCTCTAATCTTAGTTTTTTGAGGACTCTCCACAATGATTTCCATAGATGATTGCACCAGTTTATAATCCCACAGTGGAGAAGTTTTCCTTTTTCCCTACAGCCCCACCAGCATTTGTTATTGGTTAATCTGTTAATGACAGTCTAGATTGAGATGGAATCTCAGCATTTTAATTTGCATCTCTCAAATGACCAGTGAGGTTGGAGATTTTTTCATATATTTATTTACTGTTTGTACTTCTTTATTTAAGAAGTGTGAGTTCATTTTAGATGCCCATTTAATTGGGTCTTTACATTTGGAGGTGTCTGTTTCTTTCAATTCTTTAGTGTTCTAGATATCATTCTTCTGAGGAACAACTGCCTAAAATTTTCCGATTGGTGGATTGTCATTTTCCTTTATTGGTGATTTCTTTGCTGTGCAAAACTTTTTAGTAAGATGAAGTCCCAGTTGTTGATTCTTTGTAATATTTCCCATGGGGTTGGGCTTTTGTTCTTACAGTCTTTGCCTACTCCCATATCCTCAAGAGTTGTACTTATTCTCTCTTTCAGTAAATTCAGTGATTCTGTGTTAATATTCAGATCTTTGACCCATTTTGACTTTAGTGCATAATGAGAAACACAGGTCTTGTTTTAGTCTTCGGCATGCTGAGCAGGCTTCTTGTTTTTATCTCCTCATTTCTCTCTCTAGAAACCTACAGAGACTTCTATTGCTTAGGAGAAAATGCCTCAGTCTTTTTCTACCCAAGGATTTCTACTTGGCAAATGAGTTACTCTCCTGAGTTTCATACTCCTGAGGAGACACACCCTTAGGATTACCTGTGTAATTCACACTCATCTGGCCCTACCAGTGCCTGTGAGGGCCGAACTCAGCCTAGAGGCTCTTGAGTGATGGCCGCTACTGTGCGAGAGGGCTGCCCTTCTTTGAAGCTTCCTTCTTGTTTCTTTCGGGGAATCTCACTGCCGATTCACACAGCACTCGCCTATGGCACCGCCTGGACTTCCTTCAGCTCCTGCCTGGTGGTCCCTGCCCTGGCCAGGGACCCGTGCTTCCTCTACCATACTATGAAGTGACTTGTCCTTTTATGACCAGACTAGTTAACAGACACAGACTTTTCTTTAATTTCTCTCAGCCTTACCAAGAGCAGGCTTGGATGTCAACCAAAGTTTACCGAAGCATAGAAAAACAGGAAATTCCAACACAAAAGTTAAAGCTAGACTCACTCATTGCCTCCTGCCATTCTTCCGGGGTATTTTACTTGATGAGTCCGTGGCTGTTGGGTTTCCCTCTCAGCCAGCTGCCACCTGCTGCCCTGCCGAGGAGCCCAACTCTCAAAACCACCACTCGCGCGGCCTGAGTGCATATTTTAGGCTCAAACCAAAGAGAGTAAAACCAGAAGGAGGAGTTTCCTTCTCAGCTGTTTCAGGTCTGCCTTCGCAGTTCTCACTTCCAGCCCCCACAGGTGCCTTTGCCCAGGACGTCTGTGAGAGGAAAAGTCCTCCTTCAGTAGGAGACACTTAACTTCCTATCTGCAGGTGAGGCTTTGTCTTCTAAGTAAACCGTGATGGGACTCAGCAGTCCAGCTGCATGTAATGGATCAACAAACGTAGCAGTGTCACTTCCGTATGGTCACCTCTTCCAAACGACGAAAAAGAACAGGTTCTTCTTTTTAATTCTCAAAACCTCCAAGAAAGTTCTTGCCAAGGCCAGTCTTCCTTCTCTCTGTTCTCTTCTGCAGTACAAAGTAAAACTCATGCCTGTGAGTCTTGAGATCCCAGCTCCTGAGGTCCTAGTAGCAACTGCTTGATTAGAAGCCCACGCATCCTTAGAAGACAAGCAGTTTCTTTAAACTACAAGATATACTTTAGGGCTGGGGATTTAGCTCAGTGGTTCCTGTGCCTGTCTTTCAAGCGCAAGGGCCTGGGTTCAATCCCCTGGTACCCACATACAACACTGGGCATGGGGAGACTCACTCCAGCAGCAATCAGTACCACATACCACAGTGCCAGGCATGGTGGCTCAAGTCTGTAATCCCAGCACTCGGGAGGCAGAGGCAGGAGGATTGATGTGACGTGAGTTTGAGGCTGAGCTCAGGGCCAGCCTGAACTATAAAGCAAGACTCTGTCTTAAAAAAAAAAAAGATATACTTTAGATTTATATCTCAAAGGAAATCCATCTTCATGGAAAATTATTTGCAGAATAATTCTACTTTAGAATCATTTGCCCTAGAGCCAAAGAAAATCCCAAGATTTTCCATGTGATTTGTATAATCATGCACCTCATTGATGCATTAGTCAGTAGAGACTAAATTTTGCTCTTGTAACACACAATCTTCGATTATTAAGCGATGTAAAAGAAAAAAGATTTATTTTTTACTTATGCTATCCTTTCATCTAAGTTGGCCTGGAGGGATCTAGCACAGTGGGATAGTTTTCTTCTCAAACATTGTCGGCCTTTGTACAATAGGGACAGAGTTGCTTAACCATTTAGTTCTTTCAGTCAGTGACGAGTCCTTCATGCAGTTAAAGGGAACAACATACGATGTTCCCAGCAATAATAGTGCTGTCCTGAGCTCTTTTCTGAGACTTGAAATAATACATTCAACTGTGCGTGTGTCATCTCACAGTTGTATGATAATAATTGTAGTCTACTCATCCTAACGAAGTCACTGGACTAAAAAATACATACTTGCGTTAGAGTGCCAAAGTAATGCCTTACATTTACAATTTTAATGAACTTATGAGATAGATACTATCATTATGCTGTTTTACACAGATGGAGAGGTATAGAAAGGATGAATCACCTGGTGTGGATGCAGAGCTCTTAGGTGCTGGAGTTGGTATTTGAACCCCTCCAATCTGCGTACATGGGCCATGCAGTTTCCCCAGTGTCCTGTGTACATCCTGTTCAATGTCCCTGCACTGAGCTTCTCCTTACCACCTTCCCAAGGTCAGTTTAAATGCCACTTCTCCAGGGTCTTCTGGATGACGTACTGTTTTTATTCAACTCTCCAACACACACATTGATTTGTCCCATATCTGTTTGCATTGTTAGAAAATTAACTTTGTGGTGGCAGAAGAATTTGTTTTCTTTGTAGATAAATCTATGGTCTCTTAGCACAGTGCTAAGTACATATTTGTGTACAGCATGTATCCCACCAGCTATAAATTCCTTGCCACAGACAATTCCAAATGCTTTCATGGCCAGACAGTGCAATATGGTGGGAGAAAGCCTGAAGTCTGCTCCTCAGCCCAGCTCGGGGGCCAGCTGGCCATCGATGTGGGTGCCTGTGAGTAGGTTATCTGAATACTCTACTGTTGATCTCATCAGTAAATGGGGGAGAAAAGTTGCCTCCAAGAAGTGGCCTGGAGATAAAGTCATAATGATGTTAGCTTCCTTCCTTAGCTTCTTCCTGGTAGTGTCTCCATAGTGATTTTGCTTCTGGAGGTTTCCTACTATCATCATTTGCTAAGTCCTCAAAGGAGTAGTTCTTCCACTGCCTGTCTTTCTACCAGAAGCAACACTCGATTTTCCTGCCACTCAAGGCTCATTTTCTGAAAATCCAGTTCAGAACTTATCTTTGAAATACATTTTCCAACGTGATGATTTCTGTTCAATCAATATTTAAATGGAAAGTCAGTTTTAATTGCTTTGCCTCTGATTGCACCTGGCTTTGTGGGCATTTTCCAGTTGATGACTGGGACAGATGACAGTCTGCTAGAGGTGGTTCCTTTGTTTTGTCTGCCACAAAGTGCCTCGTGCAAAGTTGGCAAACAGAGTGGCAATCAGTTCTTGTTAAATTAATTAATTCACTCATCCTGTCCAGGAAGTTGAAGTTCTAATCAGGCGCCTTTGTGACAGTTGTGTCCCACCCAGGAGCTCGTGTTGACAGGTTATACTGCAGCTACTTTCAGCCTTTATTTTGTCTAACTTGACACATAGGCTAACTGTGGGGCAGGCTTTTTATTTTATTATTTATTTATTTAGGTTTTTTGAGACAGGGTCTCGCTTTGTGTTTCAGGCTGGCCCAGAGCTCAGCCTCAAACTCACATCACAGCAATCTTCTTGCCTCTGCCTCCTGAGTGCTAGGATTACAGGCGTGAGCCACCACGCCCGGCACCGTGGCATGTGGTACTGGTTGCTGCTGGTGTGAGTCTCCACACCCAGTAGTGTATGTGGTCACTGGGGATCGAACCCGGGTCCTTGTGCTCACAAGATAGGCGCGGAACCACTGAGCTAACTCCCCGGCCCATAGGCTTTTTATTTTTAAGCTTGTTTTTCTCACAGAAATTACCTCAGAGAGACACAAGAACTCCATTTTCTTGGTTCATCTGTTAAAACTGAGCAGGCCAAGAACTTTGAAAAACACCCATAAAAAGTCAGTAGAAGGGCCGGGGAGTTAGCTCAGTGGTTCCGGTGCCTGTCTTGCAAGCGCAAGGACCCAGGTTCGATTCCCCAGTAACCATATAACAATACTGGGTGTGGAGACTCACGCCCAGCAGCAAACAGTACCACATACCACAGTGCCGGGCGTGGTGGCTCACGCCTGTCATCCCAGCACTCGGGAGGCAGAGGCAGGAGGATTGCTGTGATGTGAGTTGGAGGCTGAGCTCAGGGCCAGCCTGAACCACAAAGTGAGACCCTGTCTCAAAAAACCTAAAAAAAAAAAAAAGTCAATAGAAAAGAAACAACTAACAGGAATAGTCCACATCTGTTAAATAAATTAAATCCATAGTTAAAAGTCTTTCCCCCCTTTTGTTTATGAACAAAACAAAACCTTTTAGGCCCAGGTGGCTTCGTAGTGAGCTCTACTAAACAAACAAGCAACAGAAGAGGTATATGTATCTAAAATATAGAAGTATTTGATTTTATATATATGCCAACTACACACAAACACACACATACACACACATGCTCACACAACAGCTGATTCTAAAACTTATGTAGTAAAGCAAAGCATCTAGAATAGCCAGGCAATTTTGAAAGATAAGATTAAAGTTGAAGGACTAACATTCATTGATTTTGAGACTTACTATAAAGGTACAGTAATTAAGATAGTCTGGGCTTCACAAAAGAGTAGACAACACAGACCACATAAATGTTAATTGATCTTTAGCAAATGAAACAGGAAATACAATACAGGAACAACTGTTATTTTGATGAATGGTGCAGCAGCATTTGGACATCCATACCTAAAGTGTGAACCTTGAATCACATAAAAATCAAATGATCAGAAGTTAACTGGAAATTGACCTAAGTTTTAAGAATTGAAATTATAAAATCATAAGACATAAGAAAAAGTGTTTATTATATAGTGGACAGGCAAAGATTTTTTAGAAAAGCTTACAAAAACATGGTTCTTAAAAGAAAAAAAGGAAACTAGACATCTCAATATTTAAAACTTCTGTTTTCCAAATTAAAATTTAAAGTCAAGCAATGAGCCCAAGACACGTACAAAATATGTATGAAACAATATCTGATAAAAAACTCAAACCAGATTATATTTTAAAAAACTCTCAAAAATAAAAAATAAGAAAATAAATAAAATAGTTCAAAGTGGACAAAAGATTTAACAGATCATTCATCAAAGAAGCTACATATGGAAAATGAACTCATAAGAAGATGTTCAATGTCACTGGTCAGTAGGGAAATGTAGACTGAAGTTGCAGTGAGACATTGCTACATATTCGGTATAATGCCTCAAACAATAACAAATGCACAGTTTGGGAGTAGAAGTAGTCACATGTTCATGGGTAAAAATGTCCAGTGGGACAGCCATGGAGGGAAACATTTTGATCCAAGGAAAATGAAGACACATGTCTATATAAAACCTGTACATTAGTGCTCATGGTGGCTTTCATCATAATTATCTAAACAATTAAAAAATTAAAAATTACTGAATGATTAAGTGTACTGTAGCACACCCATATCACAGTGGAATACTACCTGGAAATAGAAAGGAATAGATTATTAATACACCCAGAACATTGCAAGATTTATAAACATGTTGTCAAGTAAAATAAGTCATATTCATTTTTTCCTTTTAACTATTAAATTTTTCCTAGGGGGTAGAGGGGCTGATGGAGGGCAGAGGAATGGGAGAAAATAAGAAGCAAGGTATATCATGCACAGGTATAAATTCTCAGCTAGGAATGTGATCACAATGTATTACTAAAATGTACCAATAAGCCTAATGAAGAAAAAAGTCAGATTCAAAGGGCTATGTATTGTATGATCACGTTTATATGACATTCTAGAAAAGGTAAAAATATAAATCACACCTATGATCACGAGCTGCCAGAGTGCAGCGGAATGATTACACTAGGGAATGCAGGATTCTTTAAAGACAATGAAATTAGTCTCTACCTTTAGTGTGTGTGTGTGTGTGTGATTGCATGATTGTATAAACTTTTCAAAGTAGATGGAACTGTGCATTTTAAAAGGTGAATGATTTGTTTGTTACATTTTGATTCAGAAATATGGCATTTACAGGCATCCTAAAGAAAATGTGTGCAGATGAAATTACCAAAAACCTGAAAACCAGCGCAGTGTGGCTGTTTCACTCTCTTCTGCTCCAGCTTCTTCTCCACATACCATCCCACCTGGAGCTGGGCTGATGGTCCTGAGCAGGTGGAGTCAGGAGGGAGGAAGGAAATGATTTTCTGAGCTTTAGTTTAGCACTCTTTGGTGGGAATGTTTTGCTTCATACAAGGAAAATTCTACTCTGCTTGAAGATAGTAATGAAAATCATTACCTAAGAAATCCCCACTAAGGAGGCTTATCTGACTTGAATACCTTTAAATTAATCCAGTTTGCTAATGGGTTAAGACCATCTTCAAAAGGGATGTTTATCTTTTCCAACTTTCATATTTCATTAAATGTATAAATCCTAACGTCCTCTGTCTTAGATAATTTCTTATCTGTATTACAATGTGTGTATCTTAAAAGAAACAGCTTTATCCTTAAGGAATAAGGAAAATTTAAGCATGTTTTGCCAAAAAAAAAAAAAAATTGCATTAAGGAGCAGTTGCACAACAATGCAAAATTGTGATGGAGTCTTCAAGAGGATTGTGCCATTTTCCAAATTAGGAAAGCAGCTGCGAAATAGTTTTTAAGAGGAAAAGTATGAGTCAGATATCATCCCGGACAGGTCCATTTTGGAAGTCTTGATCCCCCTCCCCAACTGTCTCAACAAGAGGTCTGCTGAGCACATTTCACATCCATGTTGCTAACTGCTTCTGAAAATTCACATAGCTCCACAGGGTCCTGACAAAATTGCTGGGCTCACCGTTTCCCACGATGGCCAATTCATTGGCTCCCTTTGTACCCCAGGCCTGACCTTCTCTCAGGGCTGTGAATGTGGTGAATTTCCTTTGGGATCTGGCATAGAAATATATGACAATAATATTTCTGTTATTTTCTTGGACTTCCACAGTTAAATTTTTTTCCGGTTGTCAAATCCTAGGTCCTAGATTTTGACAGGGAAATATAGTCATTCTATTTAGAAGGTTAAAGATGGGCTTAATAAAAATCTAACCCCCAAATCTCCAGACTAGTTTTCAACAAATTATATATCACCTGTAACTCAACCATGAAGCTGTTATTTTTATGACATCAATCTGGCAGTATTTAGCAGTGTGAAAATACTGGGGTATTGTGATTGTATGAAAAAATAAGTTTTGAATGTATATAAATAATTAGTAGATCTACTGCTCACCTAAGAATCATGTGTCTTTTTTCAGTCTGCCAGACTTTTATTATAATCCATTTATCTCTATTTTAACTCTTACATTTTTTTAAATTAAAATGAATGGAATTAAATTCCACATGGCAGGACTTTCTGTATGTAAAATCAATTTTCTGGTGTATGAATCTTAGCAAGCAGAATGAATTGCAACATGGAATATAAGTTCCTATATCGTAGTCATTCAATTTTGAAGATAGGGACCATGATAATTCATTCTCTCTGTCTCTGTTTGTCTCTCTCTCTCTCTGTTTCTCTGTCTCTGTCTCTCTCTCTCTCTCCCTCTCTGTCTCTCTGTCTCTCTGTCTCTGTTTCTTCTTGTCTGTTAAATTCTACATTGCCTGGACAGAACACCAAAACTACCTCCACACCTACTTTTCCAATGCTCGTGTTTAAACGTCTTTGCTCATTTCATTCTCTCCTTCAGCTTCCAGATTTAACCCAGTACTGCCCAAACACACTTCAAATCTGTCAGTATTCAGCTTCTCCCTGGGACTTGTCCAAGCCTCCGTCCTTTCTTACTTTAGCGGAGGTTGACAAATGTGTGAAGGGCCAAGTAGTAAATACTTTTGGTTCTTTAGGCTGTATTGTCTCTGAGGCAACTGCTTACTTCTGCCATTTTAGCAGAAAAGGAGCTGCCACTCAGTCAACCGACAGAGGTGGCTGAGCTCCAGTAAAATTGTATTGTCAGAGTAGGCCTTTGGGAGGCGTTCGCTGACCTGAATTCAGACGACTTCCATAGGCTTTTGACTCTCCACAGCCTCTCTGGGCCCATTCCTTTCTAAAGCAACCAGAATTATCTCTTCCCAGTGAAAATCGGATCCCTTCACTTTCCCCTGTTCTAAGATCTAAACTTCTTCCCACAGCCTGAAGGCCCTGTTTTCTGATACTGCCAGGGCTGGGGGAGTGGAGAACCAACCTCTGGACTTTAGATTTCACTCACAGGGCCCTTTCTTTCTTGTTGGAATGCTCTCTCTCCAGTCAACTCTTATTTATTCATCAAGTCTCAGTTTATGCGTCATTTATTTTTGAAGAATTTTCTTTGACCACAGTCTTCATTCAGACTAATTTAGTTACCCAAATAATAATCCCTTTCACAGCAGTTACAGTTAAATATTTTATTTTGTAGTAATTTGCCTGTTTCTCCTGTTAAATAGCATGTTCTAAGAGGGTAGGGAATCCCATTTTTTTTTTTTTTGAGACAGGTTCTCACTTTGTAGTTTAGGCTGGCCCTGAGCTCAGCCTCAAACTCATATCACTGCAATCCTCCTGCCTCTGCCTCCGAGTGCTGGGATGACAGCCGTGAGCCACCAAGCCCGGCACTGTGGTTTGTGGTACTGATTGCTGCTGGGTGTGAGTCTCCACACCCAGTATTGTATGTGGTTACCAGGGGATTGAACCTGGGTTCTTGCAGTTGCAAGACAAGCGCCAGAACCATTGAGCTAAATCTCCGGCCTGGAAATCCCATCTTTTTATAACTATATCTTCTTGATCCTATTTAGTAAATATATGACATATAACACATATATCAGCTTATACTGCAATTGGTTCCAAATCACATAGCCTGCATAAATGATTTTTATTATATAGGGAAAAGGTAAAAGTTGGACAGCCCTAAGACTTGTACAGTATCACCGTGGTGTCATCACAGGCCATTACTTATTCTACTTTGTACCTCATGGCTGCAATATGGCTACCATGGTTCATCAATTGCACATGAGTTCCAGATGGAAAACTCAGATACTGCTACATGAGCAAGAGCATTAAAAACAAGCAAAACAGCTCTTCCTTTTGCACCTCATTGTCTAGACTTGCTACCATGGCAACCATCCCCAGCTGTAAATGGGTCTGTGCAGCTGTCAGAACTCACTGATAGCTTCAAAGATGGGAGAATAGTGGTGAGGAATAAATGGTGAATGAATATTATCTACTCTAATAAGAAAGTTCAAAACTAGGTTTTGAATAACCAAATGAAGACTTATAACTGATCTGAAGTTGAAATAATCGTAATGCTGAAAAAGAATTTAAGGTGCAGTGGCACCTGGAGCTATATCAATGTTCTTATTTTAACAAATTGCCCTTTTGTGCTTCATTTGATGGATCTTCTTTTGGGGTAACTGTTTTCAAGGCTCAGGGAAAAAACAATGAAAGGGGCAAAAATCCAACCTCACTGTAGTTAATTGGTGATTGCAGCTTTTGCTTCTGCAGATATTTCCATATAATGCAATGCTAGGATGTCTTTGCTAGTATGTGCACTTTAAACCAGCCTTCTATTCCTCAGAAATACCTTATTACAAAATTATAACATATAAATATTTTAGCAGTAATAACATGGGTAATAGTCCTGAATGCCTGATCTGCCTATAGGCTCCTGGTTAGGATATGGTATTATTTTCAGACAACACTATAAAAGTCTGATTTTATGTTATCCTGCTGTGAACATCTTCAAGTCAAATAGCAGAACTGAAACTCTTTCCTTATTTAATTTTTTAATAGTTCCCTCACCCATATTCAGAGGATTCTACATATAAAATGCAACCAGGAGACAGTCTTAATAGCAAAACCATCTAATCTTCTGCTGTTTTTCTTTTAGTGTAAACTTTTTTTTTTTTTTTTTGCAGTTCTGATTCCATTTAGGAAAGTGAAAATTGGATTTTTCTGAGGTACTAAAGAATTGGAACAAAGATGTGTCTTTCAGATTACAATTCAATATTAAGAATTTTTACAGCACTTACCAGCACTGGAGAACTTGTCATCCAGGCAACTTAAACGCTTTCACAAACACGAGCCCCTCGCGAGGCCCTGGACCAGTTGGGCTGCTCAGAATCTTGGGGCTGCTCTGCTCAGCGCTTTCTGACTTCCTCCGGGCTCAGTTCTTCCCCAAGTGAAGACGTGGCAGGATTGCTAGAACTCAGCCAATTGTCGGACATTTCCCCTAGGACAGCAGCTCTTCTGATCCAGCTTATTGTGAGATCACTAGCTTGGCTTCTTCCACAATCTGTCTCCAACTTCCTTGCAACGAGCTCACAACCTTCCTTTCCTGTTGGCTGTAGTTGCTCTGACTAAAGAGCCCGTGATACCACACACCACTTGTGTATTATAGACCGCAGGAGGCAGGGGCTCTGGCAGAACGTGGAAGAGAGTTATCCAGAACCCTTTACTCACACATTTCTGACTGTATTTTGAGTCAATAGATGCATTTCTAAGGATGTTCAGCTGATCTTTGTGGTTCGAAGCTATGCTTGGCTGTGGGATGTAGTCACAGTCATTCTACATGAAGAGAAGTTTGTTGGAGATTTCTGTGAAATCGTTGCTTTTCCCAGCATTGTCCCTCCTTCTCTCTTTCTCCTTTTGCCTTTTTGGAATGCAGATAGAATTCCTCCCTGTAGGATGTATAGTGTGATTGTGAGTGTGAAAATCAGCCCTTTCAGGAGTCTTCAAGCAGGAAAGTACAGAGAATGGCCAGTCCTTTGATGGATTGCAGCCCACCTCGCCGGCCCTGCTGACTCCCCATTATTTCCTGCTTAGTAAAAATTATTCTGCCCTTTTTGGTAGAGCCAATGGTGTGAGATTTTCCAATACTTACTGTCAGGTATGTTGATTTTACCCAGTATTTTAAAACATGACCCTAATACCGTTTGGCACACAGGAGACATTAAAATATATTTTTTAAGTAAACAAATGAGTAAATCCTGCATAAATGATAACTAAGAAGAGAATCTTTATTTCTGCATATTTACGAATTTACGAAAGAAGAAAACAACCCATAAAACACAAACCTTATGTATTTTCAGGTAGTAGCTAAATCACTGAACTTAACATTCACACACACTGATTATCTCAGAGACTCGGTATAAATCCTGTCAGTGCCGCAGCGCCTGACTCGATTTCCACCTGCTTCGTAGACCTCTCCTTAACCACATGAGCTAATGCTCATGTCTCTATTGTACACAAAGTTAATTCACTTAACCAAGCACAGCACCATTCTCCCTACCCAAAGGGATTAAAAGATTAGTCTTTAAGGCAGGGAACAAATACTATTCATTTACATTTCCTGCTAAAGGTGATATTTGGTACTGCCCAATTAAACATCGAGAAGTTGGGTGGAAGAGGAAAGGACTAGAAATTAAGAGATCTGGATTCATGTCTGATGTCTAACCTCTGAAGTTGTCCAGGTCACTAGCATTTGTAGAGCACTTGCGTAGTGTTAATCACTTCTTTGAGTCCCAGTTGTATTTGCTTCAAAGTAGAAAGAATGTCTGTCTTATAAGGGAATGTTAGGCTTAAATGAGATAGTGAAGCAAAATTTGTCCATCTTATAAGGGAATGTTAGGCTCAAATGAGATAGTGAATCAAAATTTGTCTGTTAACTGTGTCCTAGGAAGTATTCTAAATATAGCAATTGAATTAAATTTTGTCTGGTCAATATTGTCAAGGCAATTATGAAAGAAGACTTAATCATTTTCTCTGGGACATTTGATCTCTTTGGGGTTTTATGATATTTTGATCTGGTTTCACCACTCATAACTGCTAAGGACCCTACCATTCTAATCAACCCTGGATAGTCCCCCCCTCTCATCTTTGGACTTGAAGCCAAATACTCACACTATGGTTCCTAAAATTTATCCATTAGCCTCTGGAAATTTGCCAGGATCCTATTCAGCCAAAGAGCTTGAGCTTCAATTGATTAGCTATCCAAGAACTGCACATAAATGCTCTTGAACTGATATAAGTATACGGCCAATGATCATTTGTCTCATTGATACAGAACACAGAGTAAAGATCAAACTTGCTGAAAGCCTCGTGTTTCCTCTCCTATTTCTCTCCCTTCTCCAATGCTTTACACAATTATTTTCCATAACTTTCTAAGAGGTCCACTCAGGAAGATTATGAACTCCGTTTTATAAAAGTTCCCATCTTTATCACATAATCTTTCATTTCAAAAAAGTTTAATGCAAAGCAAAAATACTGTGCATTTGTTTTATGTTGGAGGATCATTCATACAAAAAGAATTTCTACTGTGTACTTGTAGACTTCTCTTAGATTTAGAAAATGGAAAGACTTAGGATAATTTCTTGGAATGTGGAGCCCCGAGTCAAGGAACTGAATGCAAATGGTAAAGGGGACTGAGACAAGGGAAGGACAGTTGGTGTAGTGTGGATGGCAGTTCTGTTGAGACCACCTACGATGCTGACAGCCGGGACATGTCTTAGAATTGTCCACCTGCGAGACAGTGACTCTTTCAGGGTTTCTTCGTAAGCTCTAGCTCTAGCTCGTCCAGACCGCGTGCCTCCTGCCTGGGCAAGTGAGCTCCACAGTGTGGAAACAGAGTGTGTCAGTGTGCGGTGGGAGAGCTGGCACGTAACTGTCCCCTGCAGCTGTGACTGATGCCAGAGGTGAGGATGAGTGGCAGGGGCACCCCAGGGGGCTGCTTCACGGAAGTGCTGCCTTTGCAGACACAGGTTGTCCTGATGTTGATATAGTTACACGCAATGGTAGTTGTTTGCAACTACAATGGCTGTACCTAACATTCATTGAGTACCCTGTGTGTCAGGTGCCCTTGTGAGCACTTTAAAATGATTTCCTCCAACTAGCATTGTTATTGTAATTGAAAT